>JARUKP010000931.1:0-10278 GCA_029874955.1 Octopus insularis
ACAGACAATGGCCATAACTGTGATTTCACATGGTCTGATGAGTTTTCTCAAGCATGGCATATCCACCAAAGGTTTTGATCACTTGTCATTGACTCCATTGAGGCCCATTGTTTGAAGATCATGCTTCACTACCTCATCCCATGTCTTCCTGAGCCTCTCTCTGCCAAAGCTTCCCTCCACTGGTAGAGATTTATGCTTCTTCACACAGCTGTACACACACACACACACACACACACACACACACACACACACACACACACACACACAGAGACACACACACACACAGACACACACAGACACACACACACACACACACACACGCACACACACACACACACACACACACACACATAAAGGGGGAAGACCCTTTCATCAAGAATGACCATGGGATTGCCCCTAGAAAGTTCCCCTCAAAGGCATAAGTCCAAGCAAGGTTGTTTATGGAAGACTGCCTCTCCTCTCCATACCGCCGGTGTCATCCAAGGGAAAGGCAAAGGGGTTGATACAGCTTGGCACCTGTGACATCGCAACTCATTTCTACTGCTGAGGGAACTGGAATAGCGTGAAATAAACGGTCTTGCTCTAGAACACAACATGCAGCCCAGTCCAGGTATCGAACTCACTACCTCATTATTGTGAGCCCAATGCTCTAATACTGAAACATTTTCTTGTTGATGTGGATTAGTTAAAGAAATGTCTGCAGTGTGTCATCTCAAATGCACATGATACACTGCTCCAGTCTGATTACAGAGCATCTGGTTGGGGCAATACTATCTGTGGAGGTAGCTTCAGTGTTGTCTCAGATATTGACTCATTTGTAATGCAACCAAAGTCAGCCATCTTTACTGTACAGACACCAAGTAGAACAGAAATAGCTTTCAACTGATGATAGAAATTTTCAACTACAGCATTGGCCTGTGGGTGATAGCACATTGTGTACATTTGTTGAGAGCTTGTATCATTGGTCATTGAAGCATAAAGGACTGATTCTATTTCCTTTGTTTTGTGCTATAGGAGAAGAAATACCAAAGAAAGAGATACAATGTCTTATAAAAGATCTTTTGCAATTTCTCTTGTGTAGTATCTATGAGGGGTTAGTTTCTAGCCTTTGATTATAGCAAGCAAATACAATAACCAAAAGAGGAAAAGAACTAAGTCAATGCACACAGTGTGGAGTTGGGCATCTGGCGCAGCAAATGCATTAAGTGAGCCTTGATATGAAGGTTAACATTGTCATGCTAAAGTATCATATACTTCCAGCAGCTCATCATGACATGATAGGTAATTCTTAAACACACAAATCTTGAAGTAATCGATTTTGTAGGTCATTTGCTCTCTTGGTAGGATGTGATGTACATCAAACTGTTCATTGGTATCTTTGATGAAATGAACGAACATTGTGAAATGCATGATGTATTCCATCAAATATCTTCCTCGTCATGTAAGCAAAACTCTTCTTAGAAACAAGAGAAGAAGGATTGTCTAGTAATGACTGAAGTTTCTCATCATCTTTCTAAATAGAGGCTGTACGTGTGAGATCTGAAGATGAAATAGTGAATAAGGTTGATGCTTCCTGTCATAAAGAGGTGTCGGCCTCAATTTTATCCTTGCCTGAGATGAGTCTGCTATCAAAAAAAAGTTTAATCAAATAGTCCATGCAACACAATTTCCTGGGAAAATGTCAGTCTTGCTTGGTTTGCAGAGTATATATGAGGGGTATACAGTCTGTGTAAAAAAAAAATCAAAGTTCCAGCCTTCCACATGATTAAGAATTCTTTACAAACAATTATATAGTTTATAACATTCAACCAAAGACACCAAATTCTCATTTCAGTAAACTTCAGCTTCTACAAGAAAAGTATTACGTTACGCTACCCACAAATCAACCAGTTGGAATGTCAGACACATCTGTCATAATACAGTCCACAAGCGATTTACTCTTCTGCAAAGCAATAATCTGTAAAAGGAGTTAATAGAGAAGTGGGGAAAAAATCAGTCCAAACTTATTTTTTAATATCTTAATTAAAATGGAATAGTCTGTGGAATGCTGCATTGGGAAATCAGTTCATTGCTTGAGTCTTGAAATAAGGAATTTACTCACTCAATCTGGATCATAATATTAACAGCATACCGAAATAAAGGAATGTGTGTGAATAAGAGACATGAAGGCAATTAAAAGCTTCACATAGCTCATAACACAGCTTATCTTATGAAAGGGTTAAACAAACTCTTGACTTTCCTTTTTGTTTTTGTTCTTCAAAGTTCAATGGAATGGAATAATGGAAACTCACTTGAAAATTCAGAGGCTGACATTGAACAACGGAATCATTTGTAACACTGTAAAATGTAAATGATATGTTGGGATTTAGCTTGACTCTGCCTGAGATTTGAAACCAAGTCCACCAGCTTGTTGCTTGTTAAAACAAGCGGGAAATCCTCTCCACACCAGATGATTGATGGGGAAACACTCTACCTCCTAGGACCTGTGCTGGTCAAGGAAAGGTCAGTTCTTTGTTTAGAGTTTGACCTACATTACTGACCATTGTCTATATAACAGAGAGAATTTCCTAATTTCTTCCTTTTATGTGTCAGTTATGACCAAGGAGCAATACGCTCTTTTACGTCAGCCTCAACCAAGAGCAGCACTTCCCTTTGCCCTTTATTTGACATGTAAAAAGTGGCTTTCAACCGCAAGAACAGCAATACCACCTTTACCCTTTCTTCCTTTCTAGTCAGCACCATGCATTCCTTAACCTTTCACTCTCAACTGACAGACAACCTTTTTCTACACATTCAACTACTAACCAGCGAGCTATGCTTGTTGTCACTATCACTAGAATTGCAACTATCTCTTTAACAACATGTTGGGCAATGAATAAACATATATAAATAATATTTCTTCCTTCTTGATGTTAATTCTTCCATGTTTACTGGTATTCTAGCGTGAGAACCTTCAAGCATTAAATCAATATGCTATATTTAGTAGTGGGCTACATCATATCCAATTGGTATGGCACAACACATCCTTCTTCCAGCTTGCTACGGATATATTTGTTTTGAAATTTTTACCATGACCTATAACTATTCCAGAGCTAAGAGCATAATCATCGTAAGTTGTAAACCTATACTTTTAATGATGTATCAACTTGGTTATTGGGTGCTGAGTAACATACTTCTAGAGATAAACTAAATCAGATGGTTTGGTTTAACTAGTAAATACAAAATTGATTTGCGTTCGATTGGTTATTATTATCTAACAATATTGGTTAACAACTTTTAAGAATCAACTATTTAATGTACCTTTCGGTTTAACAACCCCAAAATGCCTTTTAACAACAGATGTATTCTGTTGTTGAGTTAAAGAATTATTGTATCCAATGACTTAGTTTAATTACTAAATGAAGTATTCAGCTGATGTAGCATTGATTCATTATCACAGTTAATCAGATAAAACCAGTGTTTAACAAGTAGTTCAAACAGAGACTATATTCAATGACTGAGTAAGCCATCAGCTATATTTAATAATAGAATAACATTGATTCTGTATTGCAACTAAAAGCAAAATATCTTCAATGATCAATTTCCATTAGACCCTTTTGAGCAGATTTCTACTTGTCTTTCCTTCTTTCTATAATGAGTTTAAGCAAATTTGAACATTACTATTTTACGTTCAATAGACTATTGAAAATTGTGTGTGGTATTTCATAAATTGCAAGAGTAAGAGCCATAATTTGTTTATTTATACATGTATTAAAATACATTAAGAACATAGTGAAAAGTCGTGTTTGGCAATTTTATGACATTATACTATCATTCTGTACTGTAGTAAAATATTTAGAATCTCAACATTTTTACTTCTCAAAGATGATACATTAACACACTATCCAAGCCACTAAAGTAATCGAATAATTCTCAGGAGGCTCTAGATTTTACACCTCAAGGAGCATAAAAGCATACACAAAGATTCTTTCTGGTAATGCAGTTATTTTTTTGCCCATATTGATTTTCTTCTAGTTATTGTTACTGTTTCTATTACTTTCAACATGGTTTCTCGGAATTTTTTTCTATTTTGTAATAGTTTTGTTACTTCTACTATTTTATTTTCCTTATGAGATTAGACTTGATTTCCTGTACAGTACAAAATTGTATTATATCTTTCTAGGAATAAATATTGGTTGCTTAAATGAAACTGGATTCTCCAGCTTACATTAAAGTTATTATTGGCTTGTCTCACATCATCTCATGATGTTACAGAAAAATTAAAATAATGTCTTCATTGCTTACACTTAATATACAACATTTTTCAATTATACACTATCCATAGTATCAGCTGCATATATCAGTTATAAGAATAAAAGCTTCTTGCCAATGGAGTTTCGATAAAACATGTAAAATAAAAGTGCTTTGGATGTAGCTATTAGTGAGTAATTTGCTGCAGATAAGATTTTGGATGTCACTGAAGGATCTGAAATTAGATTTAAAGGAAGTAAATGAGTCGATTTTTCTTTTTGTGTCATGTAATTTCATGCTCTGCCGAAACCGAGTCTTGTCAAACATCTCTTCATTCTATCAATGAGAACATTTTCTATATCTTTCAAGGGATTGCGATATTCTTCTAACATTTAATAACAATGAAAGTCAAAAGAACTCAACGACAGCTCCATATCCTCAGTGAAGACGAATGAGATCAATTTGTTAAGTCTCCTTTGCAAGATGTTTTGATGATCTCTCTGCACAAAAGGTACATCAGACCTTTTTGATAACACTGAGACTGTGTAGGAATGAAGCTTGTATAAACAAACTAATGGTTGAAAGTATTATTATTATTATGTAATGCCTATAGAATTGTAAGTCATTTGATGTGTCAGACAACAAATAATAGATGGAAAAAGAAGCAAAGAGAATGGTGAAATGATGACGAAGCTCTGAAACAAATTTAAGGTGTTTCCTTTAAAAGCTTCTTCAGCAGTACATTTTACAGTAGAGAAACTATTTTGGTTTTAGTAGTGAATGGATTTCATTAAAAGGCAAGATACAAAACAGCTTAGTGATAAGGATATGAGATTAACTGCTTAAACATCTTCAGGTTTTAGTGTACATATTATATGCCTTTTTGGTGTTTTTAACTGTAATTCTACAGGTCTTCCTTTCCACTGGGAAAAGGTACAATATATAGGATGTTACTTTTGATATGCTAACAAGAATAACATTACAGTTCTATATTCAAGAGATGAGGAATTATGTGAATTATTTACCATATGCCCACGGGCATATGGCATAGTGTTTAAGAGCGTGGACTACTAACCCCAAGATTCCAAGTTCGATTCCAGGCATTGACCTGAATAATAATTATAATAATAATAATAATAATAGTAATAATAATAACATCGAAAAATACCTTAGGAATGAGAACCCAGGTTCAAAATTTCAAGACATCTGATGAAGGCCGGAAGGTATATCTGCCAAAACGTTGAGTTAACAACAAATAAGATGAGGACAAGTATCTGTCAAATGTAAATAATGTAAATAATGAAGAATAACATTATATCAATAAGAACTCTTAAATAGTTTTGGATCTTTTTTGCGCCATGCTTAATGTCTTACCTCCACCATCTCTTTGATTAGTATATGGGCTGTATTTGACAATAAAAACATGTGAGACTTTTGTGAAGCCCAGAATATGACTACTAAGTTGATGTTGTTTGGGGCTCAATCACAGAACCATATTCTTTTGACAAAAAAAAAAGAAAAAAAAAAACAGAAGAGCAAATAGAGAGTTATACTCAAGATTGAAGAGGATGGAAACATTATAGATGATGATTTCTTTCACCAAGTTCCCTTCTTGGTAGTAACTAAACTTCTGTGATAATGAAACTTTGGCACCCTTAAAGTTTTGCTGAAATGAAATTGTTCATTTTGACATTTGTAAATTAAGCATTTATGTCTGACATAAAAATCTTTTGCTAACTGGATTTATCCATCTCCAGCAGCAAACCAAAAGGGAAGCTCTAATCAGTTACTCAAACTGCAAGAGATAACAGAAAAAGTTTCTTCAAATAGCACAAAAGGTTTCCTGTTTGTTCTCTTATTAGGACAATTGGACAGAAAAACCACTCATTTTGCCATTTCAGTTATCCCCTAGTAATTTGTTATTTCTCCTGGTCTCTTTCTATTAATGACTTACTTTCTGTTATTTTTAAATCAGATGACACACCAGTGGGCTACACACATGATCCTCTTTTTATACACAGGTTTCATCGACATGAAGCTTCAATATTTTAGCTAATAATGTTCATCTTCTATGAAGAGTGTGAAAATATCCTTCAACTGATGCACAGAAATTTAATTTCATTTAATGATTCAATAGCACCAAAACATTATTACATAACCAGAAAAGATACTTATCTTTGCATCAAAGTTGGGATGGTCACAATTAGAATGCCTTTAATCATTGGTCTGCTCAGTGAGCGCTAATCTGGAAGTTAAATAATACCACTGCCTCTAGCATACAACTCATGAATAACCACACACAACTAAAGCCATGTCATTCTTACAAATGACAAATGTTTCTATCTCTGATGACCTCTTGGACTGGTTGCATACATATCATAGATTCAAAATTATATGGCAGTGATAGAGTTTAATTTACTCCTCCAAACTGTAGCCCCAAGATATGCTTCCTCCTCCTCCTCTCTCTCTCAGACTTTTCTTCTGCTATTACATTGGTCTCTGTCTCTTAAAAGCAGTTGGTCAAATGTCACTTCAACTCAGCTAATCCAATGCACTTATCTCCTTTTCTTCCTTTCACCCATATTGTATCCACTCCCCCAAGCCTAATAATAAATATGCCAAGTCCTTCTATTGTGGCTCATTAGTCTGTTCATATTCCCCGCCTCCCACCTTTCCATGTTTTTCCTGCAGCAGCCAGTTTATAACTGGTCAAAAAGAACATTAAGTGTATTGATTACAACAGCCTGTGAAAGCATTCGACACATCTTCCTCCAAATCAAACAAATGATGATACTAGAAA
The DNA here is from genome assembly GCA_029874955.1 of Octopus insularis. Lineage (NCBI taxonomy): Eukaryota > Metazoa > Mollusca > Cephalopoda > Octopoda > Octopodidae > Octopus > Octopus insularis. The sequence goes on from JARUKP010000931.1 coordinate 7,031, forward strand.
ATGCCCAAGACTATTTTAAGTACTTGATATTCTAAATACAAGCAACATGACAGTTGCTGATTATCTGTAAAGCATACAAATTTACCCTGTAACAGAGAACTGCTCAAACACCTCAAGCAATGCTTCATTTGTTGACTTTTATAATTAAGACCTCATTCAGAAAACGACTGCCTGCCTGATATATTCTGACCTCTGAAGCCAACAAGGGAGCGTCTCTGTTGTCATACAATCATGTCTCAAACAGGAGTGCATACTCTTTCCCAATTGAGAGCTTCTTTGTCTGTGTTCACATTTATTTCTACATTGAGAAGTCTTGCTTTGGTGCTGGTAACTTCAATATTATAAATAGTCTAGCTCTAAGTCAGTGCTGACTAAACAGACTAATATTCAAAACCATTTTGTGGCACACTTTGTCCAGTTGTATATTATTTCATTTTAGATGACAGCATATTATTTGAGGAAATATTAATCATTATTTCTGCAGAGAGTTTCATTCAGAATCTTAAGAATTGTGGTGACAGTTGAAACATATTTATTCCTGGTCAAAGCACTAATCTTACATAGGTTGTTACGTATACTAAATTCTTTTTCACAGAAGAAACGAAATTTTGCCTTGTTGTTCTTCTACAGTTTGTTTCAGTAACACTATATCATGAACAAATTAAACTTCTCTAATGGGGACCAACTGGACTTTCCTATTTGTGCACAAATGACAATGGTTAAACAACAATACAGTGACATAAAAAAAATAGGCCTGAATCAAGCCTGCTCATGTACACACATATATTTTAACAATGTCACATTTACTGAATAGAGGGAAGTTCTGCTAGACAAAGGCCTAATTAGTAATTAAAAGGTATTGTAAGTCAGAGGAAATTTTGCACTCCATAACCTCTATACTTCGGGTAACTTCCCTTCCCTGCTCCACTCTTGCTCTGCTTCTGTTTCTAGTTAGCTGTTGATGATAATAGGGACTGAATTGGTGTTGTAGACAGGAAGTAGCAGATCATATTTTGAAGATTGCTTGGTAGAAATCAAATTGTCCAACAGAAGCAAATACAGCGAATATAAAAGAAGGTCAATGAAGGCAAACTCTATCAAAAATCGGAATTAATATACACTATTGATATAAGGTTTCCTTCTCATGGAAGTGAATAATGCCTTGTTTTTATATTTTTAACCATGAATAAATTAATTAACCAACTGTATACTTATGTATCATGTATTTTAAAGTAATATGTTTGCTATAGCTAAACAGTTTTTAATAAGCTCCAGTATGATAGATTGATAAATTATCCATTAGAAAATGTTTCTCTCTTTCTCCTTTTCTTTCTTTTTCTTTCTTTCTTTCTCAATATGTGTTTGATTGTATGCACATCTAACACATTATACTTAACTATATTCCAATTACCTAACTCAAAATCCACTGTATGTTTGATTCCATCAAGAACAGTGTTTGTTCTGAAACCAACAATAATATCTTTCCCACTATTTGAACCTTTGAAATATTATTGAATGAATTAGTTTTCCTATTGCTTTTTCAACACATTTTGACCTTGCCCATGTACCTTAGATTCTTAAATATCTGAAGTGCAGGAAGAATCCTATTACACTCTATGCAGAGTGATAATAAATCTCTTTGAACGAATGCTTCTGTTGATATTAACTTCATTTGATTGTCTTCAGAGCAAAGATTTGCTTCACAGTTAATTGCTTGTAGGTTTCCTAATAAACTAGAATCAATGCTTTTGAGATCAATAACAAAATCAACAACGATATAAGCTACCACGAAAGCTATAACTATTCATCATTGCAATGGAATTAGTATGTGTGTTTTATTCATGAGTAATTTATTGATGAAATGTTAGTACTTTTGTTTAGATAGCAATATCTTTAAAAGAAGCAGGAATAGACATGTAACTAATACAAGAGACATGAGTTTAAATTTATTGAATAATTCTGCTTTCATCTTTAAACAGGATAAAGGTTTGCACTTGACTAAAGTATTCTTTAAGTGAGACAATAGTGGAAATTTTCTTTGAAAAATGTTCTTCAATGAGAGACTTTTCTATGTTGTAGAATATTAATAATAATTTGGAAATTCTCATCATGTATTCTATTACAGAAATCTATAATGGTAAATAGAATCTATTGAAGTACTTTCTATAGCATCAAAGGATTCCTATGTTTTATAAATTCAAATCAATCCTCATGAAATATAAATGCTTTCATCAAAATATCTGCAATATTTCTGTTTAATAAACATTAGGTTGTATAATTTCCATTTTCATCTGTATATAATAACAAATATATGCACATTATAACAAATTGACCTTGAGAACACAAGTTAATCATCATCAGACCAAACTAGCTGATCACTGGAAAATCCATCTTTATTCAAGTTACCACGCTGCAGCAAGTTAAATCAGCAGTTGAAAAGGGCAGTGCATGAAAATATGCCTCTCACTTTCATGAGAGATGAAATAGTAACTCAGCACTGGCAGGAACTGATTTCTTATTAGCTGAGAAGTAGATCAGAGCAAGCAAAGAAGGAAATATTGCTTTCAAAAGCTAGAAATTTGTTTCCTGATTTGTATATGTGAAGCCAATGGATGTCTAAAATGAATACTGATCTTAAGAAGGAATAACAACTAGTGGTGTGCTGGAGATAAGTATAATCGTAAACTATTCTTACTATGTCTTACCACAGTTAATAATGCAGTTTGACAGGAGAGGATGCTGATAGTTATAAATTTCCAGAGAAGACATTTAAGAATCAAGGAAATTGCAGAATATTTACTTTCAATATTTTCTGTCACCTCAATCATTTTAATTGTGTCAGGCTGATGAAATAATTTTACAATGCAGAAATGTTTCTGATTTGACTTGATTTCGATAAAAGAATTTTGGTTATATTTCCAAACAGAACTATCTATATACTATGTTATTTTTTTGTTTTTTGGCAGGGGGTTTATTTTAGAAGATATGAAAATTCCTTACTTTATTATTTATTTCTTTTAAACAAATAGTTGAGCAAACGAAACTACATTTTTACATTATTTACACTTGACAGACATTTGTCCTCATCTTGTTTGTTGTTAACACAACCTTCATCAGGTGTCTTGGGGAAATTTCGAACCTGGGTTCTCATTCCTAGGGTATTTTTCGATGTTATCATCATCATTATTATTATCATTATTATTATTATTATTATTATTATTATTATTATTATTATTATTATTATTATT
>JARUKP010000932.1:0-10277 GCA_029874955.1 Octopus insularis
CCTCTTTCATTAATGTATAACAACTGTAGGAAATGTGTGTTTGTCAGGAATAACAGTATAAAATATAGCAACAAATATGAAGGAAATAAATATATTAAGACAATAATGTAAGAGGGAGTAGAGTGGAGACAGGGAGAAGGCAGTGTGTGTTAAAATATGGAAGGACAGAAATATGATTGGATGTCCAAGAACCAAGCACTACGTGACAAATGGAATGCAGGATGTGGCTGATATATTGGCTGGAGGGCAGGGTTTTATTATCTGTCTCACAGACCTTCTGCACCTCCAAAATCAAACACCTCACTGTGACTCTCACACTTCAGTCCTCAGTTTGGATTTCACATAGATCCCATAATACTGTAAGCATCAAAACGAGGTTCCTGCATACGTCCACTCGTATTACTACCACTACCACCACCACCACTACGTGTGACCATCATGATCCCACTATGCGACTGAGAGTTGCCAAACGTGTTACCAGGTCCCAAGTTCTGCCCCATTGCTCCACTGTTACTGGGTCTGTTATTGTCAACAAATGCCCCACTGGCATCACGCCCCGTTTTGCCCATGGGGTTACTAAGCCACGGTTCATTGGATTGGTCCATGTCTCCATGCATGTGGGACCAGTTGTCCACTTTCCTATCAACACTGCCAGAACCCCAGGGAGTTCTCTGGTCAGGTCCACCACCTAGAAGGAACAAGACATAGAAAATGTATTAATGAATACACGAATAGGAAAAATTAAGAGTGAAAGGAATTAATGTCAAAATAAAATGAAGAGAATATTGATGAAAAGAAAAGAGATATGGAGAAGAACAGGGCTTAATCCTTTAGCATTCAGATTACTCTGTTGAAAGTAATGTTTTTTCATTCACATTGTTTTGAATTAGTCATGCATTATCTTGTAGCTTCAAGATTTTGATGAAGTGATTGTTTATTTTGAGAATGACACTGTAGGGGAGGTATGAGAGACCAGATCTAATTGAACATAAAACAAGTAAAATATCTGGGCCCAACATCAGTGGTTTAAGTGCTACTGAGTTAAAAGAAATAAATAGAGAAGGATAGCTACAAAATGCTTTAAGAAGTGGGTGAAATTTCACTTGAGAGAGAGAAATGATTAAAAGTGAGTGGAAGCTTACCAAAAGAATTTCTTGCCCTGCCCGATCTATCGTGAGCTGATGAATTTCGTCGGTCATTATCACGTCCCCGATCAGGACCAACATATCTTTTATCAGGCTCTCCACTCGGTCCCATGTCTCTTCTTAACTCAAAGGGCATCCTGTATGTTGAGGTAAACCAGATACAAAATTAAACAAATTACTTTATAAGTGTTTAGCAACATACTGTACAAAGGACAATATATACAACCTGAGCAATTGATCAACATTCACCTATATAGAACCTTGTTTACATCAACACTGACCCATATGGATGGAGACTGGCATTCACGCCAACATTAACCCTTAATGGAGATTGGGGTATATACCAAAACTAACCTGCATAGAGGCTAATGTGTGCATAAACTTTGACTGATATTAAGGATAAGGTTTGTAACAACAGCCAGATACCAGTTAGTGTGTAGAACAATAGTAACCAGTAGAAAGATACAAAATCAAAACAAAAAAGTCAGATTTAAAAAACCTAATTACCTGTTGAATTTTTCATCTGTTCGAGAACGATCTTCAGCTCGTCTTTCATCTCTGACTCGAATATCTCGGAAAGGACCCATTTCCCTTCTCATCATTTCTCTTTCTTTACGTTCATCATAGCGACTTCCACCTTCCAAAGCTCTGCTGTCCCTTCTATCGTAATGTTCAACTCGTCTTCCATAATCAGTATTCTCATATTCATTATAGCTGAGAGAGAGAAAAACCCCAGATGAAATGAGATATATAATTGTGTGTATACATGTATATATATATACAATGAAATATGACAACTTTTACATTAATGATGCTTATCGAGGCAGAAACATGTCCTGAGTTGTTCATTCGTTTGCAGAGAAAACAGACGGCTTTTTTCCTTGGTTGTTGAAATTGTATTTCCTCCTCAATCAGAGTCAGTAGTAATCACCAGCAGATTTTTGTTTACCTTCTCTCAAAGCTACGATAATTTCTATAAATCAGAATTGACCTTGTGTGATATTTAGTATACCTTTATTCTATTTGCAGTCACTGACCGCTGAGTCAAGATATACACAAACACACTTCACATTAACAAACATTCTACACCTTCATCACACTTTAACCTCTTATCACTTAGCATACAGCTGCCTCTGTCCTTACTGTAGTCACACTCCACTGAACAGAAAAAAAAAACCTAGTTCTAAGAAATCATGTTAAAACAGATACAGGAGCATGTTTATGGGATTGCAACTTAACAGTCCTGTGAAAGACCCTGACAAAATAAGCATGAGAGTCATTCTGTTCAGCAAAACCCTTCAAGGCAGTGTCCCAGCATGGCTGCAGGTTATGAAATGATCTGAAACATGTGGGGTAAAAAGTACGGGGTGTGGATATATAAGCATGCACACGCCACATGTAAGAGGCCAAAAGAGGAGAAAAGCAATAGAAACTTTAATTTAGAACTGTAGTCAGGCAATACAACATCAACGACAAAATATATTTTCCAACATTGGAAACTTACCGAGATTCATTCTGGAATGGAAGATCAAATCTAGAGGGGTTGCCAGAACTGCTCATCCTGGATCGTTTGCGTTCATCCCAGAGTTCTCTGTCACGAAAGCCACTTCGATCATGAGGTCTTTTTGCAGGATGTCTCATTTCTTCTAACCTGATATTAAACAAAAAACAGCAAAATCAAATAAACAATAGCTATATTGAATGACAAGCAGTTAAATAAGATGAGAAAGTAAAAAATCTCAACAATAAAACAATTAACAACCAGACACTGGTTAAGTTAACAAGGTACCTCTATGTAGTCATTAAACAAACTAGAAACAGCACCCAAAACTTCTGGAAACTGTCCTCAACTTTCCAGAAAGTAAAAAAACAAAATGGTGACTGCATTCGATAATGTAGTCCCACATTATGTCTAGAAGAAAAACAATGATCAAACAGAAAAAAAAAGTAGAATGATAATCAATAGAACACCTTTGATTATAGTTCTATGTAATCTGGGCTGACTTACGTTTCAACAAAACAACCAAAGCGTTAATATCCACTTAACAAAAATAAAGCAGTAAACAGCCCCCAAATAACGATAAAAAGTATTCCTTCTGGTCATGACCAGTGGAATATGAAGATTGGCTGTTATTGCTAGCAGATAAAGCAACTACACCATATACAGGCTTCCTTAGAGTTTTTTTTTTTTTTAAAACGGTCAGTGGTTGTGTTAAACATGATGTTGGATAAGTCAGAGGGGATGCCTTGTGTCCTCCATTATGAGACCAACAGATCAGCATTACAATATCTTCACATACATATGAATCTCAGTCGAGATTACTTTCCACAATTAGGAAAAATCCTACATCCTAATCACCAATCTAACAAACATGAAATTGTTCAAAGGGAATAAAATAAATTCAGTCAAGTTGTATCAGACACTAAAAAAAAAAGTTTATGTCATAAATATTTAGAAATGTTGAGAGAATGTGAAATAATTCATTTTTATCTGTAGAGATAAAGCTATAAATATTAACATAAATATTGAGTTAAAAACCCCTTTTGGGTCAAAAATAGCAAATGCTAGTCTTAGGACAATGATAAAATATCTGTCAGCTATTGACTTTCCCTATAGAAAAGGGATTTGAACCTAATATCTACATGTCATTATCTATGGCTTTACTGCGTTCTAGAGATTTCACTTACCGCAACATCTCAGCACAACGCATCTCTACATTACGTCTTTCTATTTCAAGAAGTTCTTTTTCCATTCTGTATCGTAATAGTTTCTCCTTTTCCAGTTTCATTTTTTCCAATTTCATTTTCTCTAACCTGAAAAGAGTGAAAGAATATAAGGATAACATTAAGAATTTAAATAGAAAACAAATGACAATCCCTGCCTACATTCACCAACTTTTATATACCCTGAAACACGTTACACTCTAAAGATATCCTGAGAGATGTTCTTTTGAATCTGGAGGAAATTACTTATTTGTCCAAATGTCAAAAAGGGAATGATAACAGTTGTAAGGCCTTCAATCATAGGCTCAAATGATAATTAAACAAACAATTCACAAGAATCAAGGAACAGTTTATTTGACAACCATATTTTAAACTTTCACTGCTAAGTTCAATTCTTCCTTGGGCTTTGAAAGGATTTTGAAGAAAACTACTCCAAATATGTCAGCCTCTCTTTATCCCAAAGCAGAATCAAACATTTTAAGGCGGCGAGCTGGCAGAAACGTTACAACGCCAGGCGAAATGCTTAGCGATATTTCGTCTGCCGTTAAGTTCTGAGTTCAAATTCCGCCGAGGTTGACTTTGCCATTCATCCTTTTGGGGTCGATAAATTAAGTACCAGTTACGCACTGGAGTCGATGTAATCGACTTAATACCTTCGTCTGTCCTTGATTGTACCCTCTATGTTTAGCCCCTTCTGGGCAATAAAGAAATACGAATCAAACATTTACAATGGTGGCCAACCAACCTGCTGGATTATCAGATCTTGAAAATGAAAAATATCAGGAGATTGCTAACACAATTTAAACAAAATAAATAGATAATAAATATATCACTCAATCCATCTTACATACTCTGGTTTTTAATTTTCTTCTCATATATACTGAATATCTTCCTTCTTAGCCTCTGCCTTTCTGACCAAATTCCAAATACCTCATAAGCGGCAATTATTGCCTAAAAAATGCATACTCTGCTAAAGGCACCGAAGAACCAGATGTGGTCCTGAACACGACAACAAAATAATTCTACCACAAAACAAAAACAGATATGACCTCCTCAGACAGCTTTTAAACATTATCCATCAATCAAATTTCACTGGCAAAGCATTGGTCAACTGAAGACTAATGATAGAAATCACTTGTCCAATGTGATACACAATGACCCTGAAGTTTGTATAATGGGGGTGTGAAGTAAACTTCTCACACACACAATCATTCCATTCTGCCTTAAACATTTTTAAATGTGAATGTACTTTTAACAAACCTTATCTTCTCTCTGACTTTGCCCAATCTTTTCACCTCCTCCTTCTGTTCCCGTTCCACATTCTGCTGAAGCATCCGGGCCATATCGAGTTTTTTCAACCGACGCCTCTCCTGTTCCCTACGATTCCTTTGTCTTTGGCGCAAACGCTGTCGCTCTCTTTCCTTCTGTCAAGAAATTTGGTGGGGTTTTGTTTTTATTTTCAAGAATGGAATATGAAAAGAGAATAATTATTAAATAGCAAAGAATAAAACAAACAACATAAAAATCAACAAAGAAACCCACACAAAATAAGACTACTGATATTATACATAGAGGGACATAAAACATGGCAAATCTAAATACCACAATAATTTAATACAGACACATCATAGATTTTAGCAGTTCTGTATAGCACTGAAAGCTGCTACCCTGATATCGTAATACCCTTATATCCTGATACAAATAGGGAAATCTCTTTGTTTTACATAATTTTTCCACACTAGACTAGGAGCTACAATTCCCTCCTCTTGCTAACCATTCAATCTAAGTAAAATTGGAATAAATTTTATCAGTTGTGCAAACTTGAGTAAGTACAATTATATCATTTATTACAGCAAATAGGACAAAACGTAACAGCTGCAGAAAGATTTGAATTTCTACTCTTGAACCAGTGACCTACATCCAGTCAGTGGCTGTATTCTGATGAAATAGTTGACCTACTTACATCTAATCTGGTTTGAAGTTTCTTTACATATTCTGTACAACAGCCACAACGGTTACTATTGAGACTGTTGCAGAGTCACATCTGAATCAATCAGCCTAATTTAAACAATTTCTTTAGGTTACATCTCAGTCATGCTACACACTAAGACCTTCATTGGACCAACAATGCACTTCAAATTTAACATCCCAGCCATGATCAGTTTTAAGGTAGAGGAGCTCTATCTCATGATTTCAAAAAGACATCAGGGATAATAAACACTCTAAACTTAGGGTCAAGTAAATGATATTAGCCACTCTAGTTTCAAGGCAAAATTATTTATCTTATTTGACTTCAACTACACACTTTAGCCACATTAAAAAACAGATACATAAAATCGTACTTACTTTTATTTGATCAAATGATAAAATATCTTTCTTGACAGAAGACGCACTGGGCCCTTGTGGTTTAGGCTTTGTTGTACTGGGAACTTTCTCTTTGGAACCTGCTGCTGCTGCAGGCTCTGCACTTTTCTCAGAGCCTTCTTTCGTAGCTGCTTCAGCTGCACTCTTATTCGGTGCAGTTGCATGAGATTTATCTGAAACAGTCAATCATTTTATCACCATCATTTAATGTCCATATTCTTCCTGTAGCCAATTCTCACCTATTTTCAAGCAAGGTAATATTTCCCATGACCACACAAATTTTTCATAGATGACTTAAAACCAACAAATTCACCTGTCCGATGGCAATGCTTCTTTACAACCATCCAGTGACATCAAGGCAATGGTATAACAGACACATGTACATACATACACAATAGGCTTCTTTCAGTTTCCATCTACCAAATCCCCTCACAAGGCTTAGGTCATCTCAGGACTCAAGTAGAAGACACTAACCCAAAGTACCACACACAACTACAAAGCCACGTTGGCACCGAAGATCCACCAATAACTGTATTTCTATAAATCTTGCCAGTCTAAACTCAGCAGAAATCAGGAAATTATTCCAGTACCATATTCTCTTCAGAACAAGTTACTCTTGTACAAGGACAAAACACACGCACACACACACATGCGACCTTTAGTAAGACTGACCTGAGCTTTTGTGATGACTTCTGCTGCTCCTGCTACTATGTCTTTTGTCATCTCTTCTGCTGGATGTTCTCCTGCTTTTGTCATCTTTCTTTGATTCTCTCTTCTCAACTTTCTTATCACCATCTTTTTTTTCTGCAAACAGCACAAACACTATCACAATCTGGAGACTTCAAGGCAATATAGAGTTGCCTATAGTGTTGACTAATCATCATCATCATCATCCTCACAGTTTTCAATGTCCACTTTTTCCATGCTTGCATGGAGCACGGGAAATTAGTTGAGGCGGATTTTGCTATGGACAGATGCACTTCCTGTCATGAACCCTCATCTGGTTCCAAGTACAGTAATACGCTCTAATGACCAGGCATGTTTTCATGGAAGATTGGAAACACAGTAAACTGTTTCCATCATAGCAACATTTCTTTACGGCTATCACAAAAAGTCAAGGCAAGGAGACAGCAACATACACACATGCACACCCAAACATACGGATATGTTTATATGTGTAATATATGGACAACAGACTTCTTTCAGTTTCCATCTACCAAATCCATTTATGAGGCCTAGGTCAGCCTGGGACTATAGTAGGAAATACTCACCTAAGGCACCATACAGTGGGACTGAAGTTAAAGCTTTGTGGTTAGGAAGCAAACTTCTTACCACACAATCACACCTGATATTTATGATTCTTTGAATACCATTATTGTGGTTAAATAATTGTGAAATGCCAATGGTTTTATTAAACTAATTACTTGGTTGGTAACATGAAACACTAAGTTCAGCTAAGTTCAATGCAAATGACTTCTAGAGTCTCTATATTGGAATTCTATACGCCAAATTCTGTTTGGAGTACAAATATGAAACACTGGAAGAAGTCATACCATCTTTCTTCACTTCAGCCTTTTCTACTTTCTTTTCTCCTGATTTTGATACTGGTGCTTTAGTGTTAGGTTCTTTTCTAACCTAAAAAAAACCCAGGAAATATTATTTAGGACATCTCATCTCTAAACCCTTATTAACGATGTAGTTGTATTGCCTTCAAACACGTACATACATTTACCATCACACATCTTTCTAACAACACATAATTACTAATATCATTATATGTTATACTTATACACACACAAACACACACAAATCATAACCATGATCACCATCAGTTGAGCAGTTGAGATATTCATGTTGGAGAAGAAAGCAGTGAAACTTCTCTGCATCATACATAACAGGGCTAATACAATACACAAGCTTAAATGGGAACTCAAGAGCTTGAGATGTTAGCTCAAAAAAGCAAGGAGACCTCTCAATAAATACCTTTTATTGTACCAGAGTGGCACAAATCAAGAAGTGTACTGTAACTAAAAATAGATGCTATGAACAAGCTGATAAGCTGGTTGATGTATTGTGTAGAGGACTGCTTACCAACACTGGTGTGTAATAGGTTCCCATTAAGGACACACTGACTATGAAACAAAATTTGTCGTGAAATATCAGGAGAATCAGGAAGGGCTTTGATGAACTATAATGACAGGGGGTTTTCATCTTCAAGAGTTGAACAACATATACATTTCTCAATAACTGACCATAATTGATGATCTCAACCTTACTCTAAAGACAACTGATATCTATTTCAAACGTTGAGCATCTGTTTCTAACAGTTGACAATAAAATGCTGATAACAATTAATTCAGTAGTTGATAAATGGGTCTGTAAAGAAAATAACAAACTTAGGATAACTCACCCTTTCAACGGATATCATACGGCCATGCAGTTCGGTCTGATTCAAATGTTGAATACATTTAGAAGCTTCATGTGAAGAAGACATAGTAACAAAACCATAACATCGAGCACCAGGGCTTCGTGCATTTGTCACTACTTTGGCACCAACAACCTGATGCAAAAACAAAAACAAAAACTAAATTAAATTCTAAACACAAAAATTTATTTTGGTATTTATTCAGCCCAATATTACCAATACTAATAAATTATTTCAAAAAATGATTTTTACAATGGTACTGTAAATTAAAAGCAGTAAATGTTTTAAACAGAGATTAAGTAAATCTCTTTACAACAGGCATTTCTTTAATTGGTTTTGTCCAAAGAAAAAGGCAGGGTCTATGATCTTTGCAGGTTTTCCAAGATTGAACAAATCTATGACTGATATTTTGCTTAAATAGTTGCAAATGACAGCTGCCAGAAAAAGATTCTAGAAAGTTCAAATTCTGGGAAAAAGGACTAAAAATGGGATGTATACACAATGTCACTAACGAAAATAAAAGCCTTGTTTGTAAGGGACTTTTCTCCAAGTTTTTCAGACTGTATGCTTTGCATGAACTGCTGCAACACAGCTAAGACTGAACTACTTAGAGGACTTGAGACAATAATTTTGGTTTTGGTGTGGGATATAAAGGAACATGTCAAAGAGTATGTGTTCTGTAAGCTGCCTAAGCTGTTTCTGATGGGTCCAGAGTCAAGTACGTATGTCAAAGAAAATAGTATAGAATTGTTGGAATTCTAACCAATCTGCTAACCTGAAGTGAGCAAACACAGTGTGTTGAGCTTGTGTTGTGGACAACCACACACAAAGCAAAGAGTGCTGATGGTTTCACTGTGGCTACATTTGGAGAAGAGAGAGTCGTTTAGAGTGTAAACACACACTAGACTAGCATAGACAGTGTGAATATAAGTACTAATTAGTAATAAATATGATTAGTAACAAATTACACGAAAGGAAAGAAACAGATTTTATTCAACATACCTTGCCATATTTGGTAAAAAGCACTTTAAGGTCTGTAGCACGGGTGCTTGTGGCAAGACCACTGACCCACAGATTCCGACTGTTTTGGTCATTGCCTGTTAAATACAAAAAATAAATCAATATGAAAAGATTACCAGCAAATAGGACACTGAAAGGTTAAAACTGCAAATACCTCACATTGAAAACAACCTTAGTGAATAACAATAAGGTCCAGAACAAGTAGAAAAGGAAAAAAACAGAAAAACTTACTTTTGATATTCTTGATAACTTTGGGTTTAGAAGCTGAAGAACTGCAACAATAAAATAAATGTTTAGAAATTTCAGTATGAGGATTATGAATAGTGAATATCATTCATATGAATTACATTCAACTAGCAACTCAAACGATGTTATTCTAGGACCCTAACTATAGATATGTAGAGATATATATATTAAAGGAACAGATAAGGGCTATGTATGTGTGTGTGTATTTATATATACACATATATAAATATATATATATATCTACACACACATCTTTAAGTCATGTTTATTTTGTAAGGGATAGAGAATGATGTAACAACGTAACTAACATTAAACAAAGCAGAGGTGTTCTACACATTATATATATTATGTGA
>JARUKP010000933.1:0-10277 GCA_029874955.1 Octopus insularis
CAATGGAACATTAGACACTTCTTGTAATGTCTGGTAGAAAAAAAAAAGACAAAAACAAAATAGAACATATTTTAGCCTTCAAGGTTTCAATTCTTAGATTGAAGCCTTGCTTGGAATCAACATGTCCATTGCGAAGAATGCAGCATAAGTGAATCTAAAAGACTGAAGTTTCAGTAATATAACATTGCTAATAATGGTTCATGTAGATAATGGTGGTGGTAGTAGTAGTAGTAATAATAATAATAATAATAATAATAATAATAATAATAATAATGGCTTTAAATTTTGGCACGAGAAGGGGTTAGTAGTTATGTTGACTCCAGTGCTTCTTGGCTGGTACTTTGTTTTTTCAACCCCAGAGAGCTGAAAGGCAAAGTTGACCTTGGCAGGATTTGAGCTCGGAACCTAAATTGGCAAAGTCATGAGTGTGAGGCAGATTGCTCCATAGTATTTGTTCCAGTTCCATATTTCCTGAGTTCAAATCCTACCCAGTTCAACTTTGAATAAAAAAATAATAATGACATAAAATGTAGTACCACTCAAATACTGTGTTCATTGGTCTCAACAAACCCTTTCCCTTCAAAACTGATGGCTTTGTACCTAAATCACATACAACTATTACTACTACTAGTTTATATCTATATCAGATCTTTATTTGTATAATTTAATGTGAATATTCTTGTATTGTTATTAGAGACATGAATCTCAATTCTTTTATTATTCTTTATGTGACATGACTTGTATACACAACAGTCGTACGGCCTATGCACATACACAGATTTCTGTGACAGTTGTTGTCAATCTCTTTCTCCATACATGATGTATTCTAGTCAGCAGTTCTACATGTTGAACCTGAATTAGCTGACTGGACAAAGCATCAAATGAACACCAGAAGGCCAAGGGTTCTACTCCTGCCTTGTTGTTATATGACAAGAGAAATAGTGTGATTTAGTGTTAAAACATCTTTGCCTCATTGACAGAATTTGTGTGTGTTTAGTGGTGTGTCTGGAGCAAAGCAATTTTGATTTGGATATATATATTTTGTTTACATTTTCTCTGTTTTTTTATGTCTATCAATCTAGCTTCTATATTTGTTTATATCTGTAGATTCTACAGTAGCAGCTTGTTTTGCTGTAAAGATGGTTGTTATTAACTTACAGGGTTGATCTGTCAGATCCTTGATGTGAACACTTTTTTTTTTGTTACTCAGAAAGGAATAGCTGACAGCAATGTCATTTCGACTGAATACTTTGAGTCAGGTATAGCTCACCTCCAGCATTTCAGCTAATTCAGTCACCTGAGCCCCAAGATAAAAGCTGATCAGATGGTGCTACTAACAGTCAATTCTTGAAGCTTTAAAGGTTCACATACCAAATGGTTCTGCTTCAGCTGAATGCTCATTCTAGAATCTCACTTACAAAGCAGGATTCATTTTTCATATCCCTCAGAGCTATTGCCCATGACTAACAGTGAAATCTAAGTATTGTCTATGGCTGAAAGTGTAATATGAATCCCATATTATTTATAATAGTTCTTCCACTGCAATGAATTCTCTTTCAAGCCAACACTGGCTTCTGTGAAGTTGACTCAGTAAATATTTTCATAATTTCATGATTATATTCGTATGTTTGAAGGATTCAGCTAATGTTTCAATATAGTTTCACTACCTCTGACATTATGCATTTGATTTGTCTACAAAATACTTTTCTCCACCTATTCAATACCCCTTAAAAGACCCAGAACAGCAGGAGAGGAATGAAAAATTACTTATACAGGGTTATTCAAAAACAATGAACCGATTCCATTGAGCAATATTTTAATATTTGATTGTGAGTAAATACTTGTGACTCAGCTGGAGTTTTTTATTGCTTTTCCTTATTAAAATATTACATAGTGAAATCAGTTCGTTCTTTTTGAATAATCTTGTATAATGAGGAGATAGTAAGAGGTATACAAAGTCAATGTAAGCAATGTTTTTTTAAGCAAACCTTGTCTGTTTGTTAGCATAACGCATACAACTCTGTACGTCTTATAGTTAGTCTATGTCTGACGTAGTTTCTTACATGTTTTCCTTTTTCATCAAAGTGGACAAAAATGAAGCAGTTGGAGTAGCTCAGTTAGTGATAATACTAATTACCATTTATTGCCGAATATTCCATTACCAGCCGACAAATCTATTATCCCCTTTCTCTCTTTCATTTATTTCCCTTGTCCCATCTCGATTGCAGTCACAGATGAGTGTCTTCTGCTGGCTAAAGCCTCAAGAAGTTACATATTATCAACAGTGATATATATAAGTGTCTGTGGTCAAGACACTTCAATGCACAATGAGTTGCTCCAAGTCACCAACAGCAGCAATGTGTAATATGGAGTAGGGGTCACCTTGTCCCTTCAGAATATGCAAACTCTTTCATATGAATCTTCTCATATTCTTCCTCCTCCTCCTCCTAAGCACCATGGTCTCCAACAGAAGAACTCTCTGTCTCTGTCTATCTGCTCAGTTCTAAGAATATTAGTCCTGACTGATATAGATAGCCATGGATTAAGACCAAGCTGCTGAATATGGCCCAACACGAACCAATGAAAGATAAGTGCAGCGTCTCAAGTTCGGCTGATCTTCATGATTTTAGTATGTGTGTGATGAACATGAAATTCTTTGTATTTATTTTTTTATTCCCCAGTCTCAACTTGAACCCCTACATTTTTCCACCATATATCTCCAACCATTCTTTCTAAGAGACAGTCACCATTGTTCCATGAGATGCATCTACAACTACTTGGCTCTCAATGGTGATAAAGGCACGGATGTCCCTGCATGACCTTAATTGAAGATGGTGGATTTATTGAATGTATAAAACAATTGCAAACATCTACGTTTACCCCCACCCCACCCCTACCCACAAACACACAATTATCACCTCTACCTGATTAACAGGCCTTTTCGAACATTCCATTTATGTCTTTTAAAACAAAATGCTAGACATTCTGTCCAGCCCATGACAGTGGTGAGCAAAGTTTATGAGGATTGCTTTTAATTTGACAAAAGAGTTTTTAAAAAGATTGTGAATTTCATTTATTTATATTTATATTTTTATTTATTGTTGTTGAAATTTTTAATACTTTGTTTATAAAATTATTTTTTGTGTTTTTAATAATTAATTAACTAAAACAACAAAAATACCTGTTTTCACATGACATAATGAATATGAAACAGTGAATATATATAAATGTCTGTTCTTTGACGTCCTTACAACACTAGCCAATCAATTTTCACCAACTTTATTAAATCTCACATTACATCTGATGAGATGAGCTTTAATTTGGAAAAGGTTTTTTTTTTTGCAATGTTCCTCCAATACAATAAAGTTCAATAGCTTGATACCTGTCATTCAAAATGGGGGCATATTTGGTCTTCTCAAAGCATGTCCCATGAAAATTGATTTTTTTGAGCACAACATGCTATCAACAGAGAAAGTCTGTGCTCTTGCCATCAGCCACTCGTTGTTTCAGTATTGGTGAAAATTAAACCCAAATGCAAATTATAAAAGAGAGGAATGCCCATCGTTTATTTCTTCTGCTAGTGTTTCTGTTATTGTACATGTCTAAACACACACAGACTTACACATAAACATGCACACACACATTTTCATTGTGTGTGGTTGAAATATGAAAATATTTATTGAACTAATGAAAGCTTTTATTTTCTATGTGAATCACTTTGCTGTAAAATTGTGGACAAGAAGTTTCCAAATCTCAGAATTTATCATTAATATACTCCATTTGTAATATTGTTTAGAACTGACAGAAATAATTGTACTGTGACTGTAACATTTGAATCTCAAGAAAGTTTTCAGAAAACTAATCAAGTTTTCTATGCTAAAAATAACCCAAAATAAATAGGAGGTATACACACATCATCTGTCTCATACATACATACATACATACATACATACATACATACATATGTGTGTGTGTGTATGGATTAAAGCTACCATTAGTTTCATATTATCAAGCTTCTCCCATCATTGTCCATCTCCATTTTGTTTTAATCTAAAATGCAGATGAACACTGATGTTCCATGTGATAGGCTTCATATTTGTTGAAGGACTTCCCTTAATATGAAACTAATGGTAGCCTTAACCCATACATAAATCATTTTTATCCATCGATGTGGTGTTGAGCACTCAGTGTCATTGTTTGATATGAATGTATCAATGCTTCCACTATTAACAAACGGTGGATAAGCACTTTATCTATTACACACACACATACATACATATTTTAAATATTTGAGATCTGTTTATCAGGTGGTGCTATTTGGGTAGATACAGTTTGAGTTGCTATCAGCCAAGTGTGTTTAAATACATGTGTGATGTACAGAAGCATGTATACTTTATTGTAGACACTAGTTCAAAGTATACAGAGTGCTGATGCCTATTTAAAATTTATGTATATACAGTGTGTGTCAATAGAACATGTATTTCTATACCCTGGAGTTCCTTATTACAATTTTCATTCAAATGGATTTTACAACTGATAGAAAAATCCAACTCCATTCTAGAATTTTCCATAGTTATATTCTTTATGCTTGTATTTTGAACTATTATATTATTATTATTATTATCAATAGTTTTGTAAAGCTGATGTAATGTTTAGAAAGAAGAACATCATTTTCTGAAATCAAGTTTAGTGGCTCAGATTTTTAAGTTCAAACCTCACCTAAGACAACTTTTGTCTCATCCTTTTGAAGCAGTGAGAAAATCATTAGTAATATATTCGGGTCATTTTGATTGAGTATAAAACCTTTATTGTTTACAAATAATAATTTGTATCTTAGAAATTGAACAAATGATTTTTTTTTTTTTTTTTTTTGATTAATTCCAACAGAGGTGTATTTGGATCCACCAAATTGCTCTGGAAAGAATTACAAGTTTAAATCACAACTAAAAAGACAATTGAAAATGCACAAAGAGGAGTACTAATGCACAGCCATATTAACCATGTCAACCTGAGGGAAAATAAGTATTAGTCTTGGTAATAATGATGTACTTGGGTCAGCTCTTAGCTCGTTAGACTCTTACATCATTCAGTTTTATAAGAATATTTCTTTATGAAATATCTTAGACTATTTTTTGAAAGATCATAGCTGTTCTTCAAATATTACTTAAAGGTACCTTACACTGTCTCATCTTAATCTTTTTACTGACCGTGTGGTTTCATAAGACTGGTGGTGCTAAACTTCAGTTTCTGTAGCGTCAAACTCATAACAGTGTCACTTTAGAGACATCAGATACCGTTACAGATTTTACTGTTGAGTAGTCGATATTGCAATGTGCACCTTAGTCATTAAACACATGCACCAAAAAATACACCAGCTTATCCAAAGATTATTGAAACTTTCAGAATTAGCCGACCTAATATAAAGGATTTTTTAAAAAAATTTTACCCATTCATGCATGTCTCTTGAATTTTTCTGAGAATTACTTTATACAACAAGGGCTCATTTTCCTACATATTTGTAATTTATAATCCAATCTGTGTAATGAATCTATTGTTTGTAATAGAATCTATTTTTTCTATATTTTTTCAATTAGATTTCATCTTTTAATTATACTCAGGATAATCCTTACTTAAAAACTAGTTTGCCTTATTACTTTACCTTCCACTTGGTTGTAGGTGAAGTAACTTGTTTTTATATCTCAGCCCTAGACTCTTCATTTTTCCCCTTCTTCATCATCGATTATGTCTTCTAATTGTTCTAATGATAAATATAATTTGCTCATTATCCAATATTAATCTTTTCTAGTCTCAGATCAAATCCTACCCTATTCCATATTTCTTGATAATTTGTTCATTCATAATTCTTGTGAAGCCATCTCAACATTATTGGTTTACTGTAGTTATGTATTCTTTGAGAATGTGGGACAAATAAGTACTTTTTTGTGAAAGCTTTTACTAGGAGCTCAGTGAGCCCCAAGTTTGCAATCTGGTTTCAATTCTCACTCGGAATCATTTTATAAGCATCAGTATTCTTGAGAAAGTTACAAACATCACATTTTCCATTTTCTTCTTTTAAAATCTAAAGATCTAATCAGCCATTGCTAATCATGATAAGTCAAACAATCATACCTGTGCGTGTGTCTCTCTCTCTCTCTCTCTCTGTGAAGAGAGAGAGAGAGTACAATAAAGTGATGTATTGACAGCTGTGGAATTATGGGTAGTTGACTGTTTTGTTTGTAAGCTGACTCACTAAATTACTTGTCATCAAATCGTGAGAAATAACCCCTTTTAATATACATGTTTTGAGAAGAATTGTGAGTTGTTATCAAAGATGGCTTCATACTAAAATAATCATTAGTGATTTCTAATCAGGCTGAAGGTTAGGACTTCTGTGATTCTAAGATTGAATGTGAATGAGCTCTGAAAGATAAATTACAGACCACATGGTCGAAAATTCAGATATTTTGTCGTTGTCTATATGATGGATCCTTTTGGCAAAATCCATTGGCTTGCTAAAAATAGGGACCAGGTCTCATTAATAATAGGGATTAGCAGTAGAAATCTCAATGAGTATAGATAATGGAGGCAAAACTAAGGAAAACAAATCATGGATTCTTGCAGATGGATGAAGGCTAAAATGTATATTTCTTGCTTTTGGAATTCTAATATTATATTCTTTTAATTAGTAAGAGAGTCCATGCTTTCATCTGTTGTGAGTTTCCAGTTAATATAAAACTAACTTAGCTAATATTTCAGTTGTTAAAGGAGTGAAAAGTGTACAGAAATAGCAGAGAATGCATCTTACTAGAACTGATCTCAGCTGATAAACTAAATAAACATTTCCTTCCTTCAACTTAACATTCCCGCTAGACCAGATTTGTGATGCATAGTGAGACCCAAATGTGTGTTAGGGTGCCCTACACATCTGCCACCTCACAAAATGTAAATCTCAGCTCTATAAATCAACAAAGACTCATTGATTATAAAGTTTTATTGTTGCCAGTGTTGATGAATTAGAAACCTTTTCTTGAAATTTCTTTATATTTCATTGAACTGAGCCATACAAATTGTCATTGTCAGTATTTCCAATAATGCTAATCTAAAACAATTCCTGCATTTCTGTACGTTTAAAACTCGATGCCGACATTAGAAAAAATAAAGATACAAAGTGTTATATATATAAAAAAAAAAAGCTAACAATGGAAATAAAAGAAATTTCTAAAACAAATTTGTTTTATATTTATAATTATTTTTGGCTTGTTTTTAATTATAACAAATATGTCGATATTTTCTCCACTAAGCAAAAAACAATTCCTTATACCAATATTTAATGTGTAGGGAAGGGTCTAAGAATAACCGTCTCAGAAATTTCAAAGCAATATAAAATTTCCCCAGAAGCATGTGATGAAATGAGCTCTGATATTAAAAGGTCTGGATTAGCTTTTATTTCTAAGTTTGAATCTTTAACATTCTGATCAACTTCAGTTTCATAAGTTATCCAGGAATGCATAAGTAGCAGTAACATATTAGTTTTGAAACCCAGGCACTTGGCTTCACACCACCATCTCCTGCCTTGTGCTGCTGAAGTCCTTCCTTCCTCAGCATGAGTAAAGAGACCTTGTTACTGCTGCTGTTTCATGTCATGCAAGGGTCTGAGGATTGGCACTACCTTAGGGAAGTTTGCTATTTATAGATTTGTTGTGATGTGTATGCCTTTCTCAAAGATATAAGAGATGTAGGAAGGAGAAAATAGATTCCAACTGGAAATCCAAATTGGTTCACAAACATACAATTTGCCAGCAGTTTAGCTATAACACTGGTGAGGGTACTAATACTATGGTACTTACCTTTATGCCTAATTAAAATAATAAAAATTTTTTTCTATATTTATTTACAGATGAGTTTTTTAAAATTTTATTTTTAACATTTGTTAAAATTGAACTACAGAAAAAATACTGTCTGTAGAAGACAATTTTAGTATATGGAATTTTTTTTTCTTTTTGATTAAAACTTAGTCTTGTATATTATTTGTTTGTGTTTTATTTCATGTCATCAGATTTAACAAGGGGGTAATATAAACCCCTGACCTAGGAACTGACCTGTAATGTTAATATGATGCCAATGAAGGAACCTGTACGCTGGGAGTGGGAAACCCATCTCAACCACATTCAGTTTAGAAATCAATCATAAATGAATAAATTAATATAAACTAGTTTTCTAATTAATGACATCACAAGAATACCTAAGGATTTGTAAAAATGAAATATTGTTTCTTTCAGCATAGATACATAAAAGACCCTTGGTACCAAAAAAAAAAAAAGAAAAACAGATTTCCTGCTCCTGTTGTACATGGTTGCTCTACTTGCTAGAAACATCAACCAAATCTCCCTCAAACCAGACTCTTTTGTCTTAAAACAGAAAGGACACACTGGATAATATAGTCTACTGCTTGAAAGAAAGAAGTGATGGTCAGAACTGGAATGCCTTTGGTCAGCACTGACCAAATAACAACCAATAATGTGTGATGGAAGAGCCCCACTTAATTCATCTTCATGCAATGATTGAGAGGAAGATTTATTGTTTCAGTTGAAATAAAGGATTTGAATTCAGTCCCAGGCAAAGCACTCAGGTAATCCACACAAAAACACAAAGAGCAGGGAAATGGATTCGGCTTGGAATTGTGATACAACAGCTGAGTTAAACACAAGATATCTGAAGAAGACCGAAATCTACATCATGTGAAACAAAGTGAAATCAACAATCAAGATGAGGACACCAGGCTAATTAATATGAATAGTGTAAATAATATAAATTCCTCGACTCACAAATATAGAATTGTTCTGATCTAATGTCATAAACAAGGGAGAAAATTATTGGAAAATGCAATCAAAGACATACAAAAAAAGATAAGATGGTCATAGCTAGAATATGACTGACCACAGGTCTTCTTGACCAAGGCTGACTTGGGATTAAGTAACAACAAAATTAAAAAAAAGAAAGAACGGTTTGAATTCTTTTGTTATAAATGTTGAATTTTAATTTCGTTCAGTATTCATTTTTTGTGAGAGAAAGCAACGAAGACAGACGTCATGGAAAAAGACACTAGAATCCTGACTCTGGTATGTCACTCAGGTTTGTTCATAAGTTTGGAATGTTTGTGAACAGCATCCACAAAATCACCTAAATGATCAGGCTGGAAATCTGGGTACATCCCATGACCCAAATTAGCAATGTAACGATGTGTACCAAATTTCTTCAACATAGTTTTTACATAAATTTCAATTTCATCCTAAAAAGGAAGAATAAAAGATTTAATCTCAATTAATTTCATTTGTATTTTTACACTGAAATAAGTGAAGTCAATAATAACAAATGTTTGGTTCAGATGTGACCCATAAAACAAAAAGGTTGTCAGAGTACATTAAAGTCGTCATTCTTTTCGTATAGTTATTAGTCTGAGGAAACAGGGCAGCACCTTTGACCGATCTTATTGCTTCTGCAACTGGATGAAAAAAGTTATCTTCAGATACTGAGACCTAGCTTAAAATTCCCATAACAGAGAGGACTCTGATCAGGTGATGGCATTAGACTGGTCTATCACCCTGAACATGTCTCTACTACAATACATGTTCCAAACTTTTGGCCAAGTAATAATATATCGCAAATTAAATATAACTTTGGGCATTTGATATAGAAATTTAAATTTTCAGACCAATGTTTTAAACTTTTGGCCACGACAGTATTTCACGTCCAATGTATTCTACTGAAATGGTTCCTCACCAGGAAATAAGAAACAAAGACCAATAAAATGTTAAGTGGCAGAACTTACCTTTGAAGCATAGAGAGCACAAGGATCAAGATTACCTTGTAGCGATACACGGGACTCTGTCTGTTCTCTGCAAGAAAAAGAGATATGAAAGTAATAAGTGCAGCTGAAGCAGCAACGTCTGGTCTCTCGTTCAGACCAAATCTACCAAATTCCCTTCCACTGTAACCACAACTTACAAATATTCAGAAGCAGACTGGGTAATGGTGTGTGTGTGTGTGAGCATGTGTGGTGCATGTCTCTGTGTGTGTGTGTGTGTGTGTGTGCGCGCGCGAGACAGACAGACAGACAGAGAGAATATAACCTGCCCAAACAGCAATATTACAATAAAACATTGTAATAATTAAACGTCATATATATGTATATATCTATCTATATATCATCATCATCATTGTTTAACGTCCGCTTTCCATGCTAGCATGGGTTAGACGATTTGACTGAGGACTGGTGA
>JARUKP010000934.1:0-10276 GCA_029874955.1 Octopus insularis
GTTGATGTGCCTACGTCTCCAGAACAAATGATAAATATAATAAATACCAGGGTTTAAAAATTAAAGACTGTGGTCTATTCATTCGAATAAAAATTCCTTAAGATGGCACTCCAGCATGGTCGCAGTCTCATGGCTGAAGCAAATAAAAGGTAGTAGTTTGAACAAAAGGCAAAGCTAGCAGTTTGAATAACAGAAATCTTCTGACTGAGAAAGAATTTTGACAAGGCTTCTATTTCTAGATTTAGTGCGTTTTGATTGAGGTCAAAAGGTGAAGTCCATTCAACCATCAGGTTCATCTTTAGCGACATCAATTACAAAGAACTTGTCAACGTATTTATTTTTGAGAGTTGAGGCCACATGACCCAGTGGCTAGCGCAGTGGACCCTGCGGTCGAGGGATCGCGGGTTCGAATCTCCGACTGTGAATCTTATCTAGCATTCTTTCTATGAGTTGAAAGGGCCCGTACCCTCCCTTGCAGACGTTAATTTAATTTTTATTTTTGGGAATTTGGCTAACAACACTTACTTGACTGATGAATACTAGGAAGTAGAGATGTTAGATACCAGGTAATAAATAGCATTTACCCTCGAACTAAATTATTTATCATTCTGTAACTTGCACAATGTTGGGTTTCAAACTTTAAGCCATTTATATGTATATACATGTGTATATGAGTATACATACACACTCATATTGGGTATCATCCGGTTTTTTATATTCTTTTTGCTTTTCAAAATTAAGATACAGTTCTATTTTGATCTAAAATAAAATCTCCATCATTTTCTACAGTGCTCTTTCATCTAGATGGTAGACTTGCAAGGCCCTTCTTCTAGAATTCACTTGACCGTGACGAAAAATGTTCCTGCGCTACTGTTTCGGCCTCGTCTACATAACTCGTGTTTTTTTTTTTTCTGGCTTAATGATTTCGAAGACAGCGGAATAAACGATAATCAGAGGGGAAAATGTCCGGTGAATGTGGGGGTGGGGCATGGTTTCCCATTCAAGCAGCTCCAGCCTTTGGAATGTCATCCTCTCTGTATGTGGCCGAGCATTATTCTGATGGAAAAGAGCCTTTCGTTTTGAAACCAAAGATAGTCGTTTTCCGGTGGCACGCAGGTATCAATGAATGTTTGAATGACCAAGTCCAAGCTTCTCTCCTAGTTCCTCAACAGTTGCAATGAAATTTTGTTCCACCAGGGTTTGCAGGACGTCCTTGTCGAACTCTACAGATCTTCCATGACGAGGCTTGTGTAGCGTACAGGCTGTAGTTTCCGGCTCGGAATTTCTGGAACCACCATTGACACTAGCTTACGTTTACTGTCCGATCCCCATATACTGCATTAATATTCCTCACACTTTTCATTGTGTTGTTGCCTTTATTGAACTCATAAAGTAAAATATGCTTAATATGCTCCTTGTCACTCCTATTTATAGCTTTGAAAAAATAACTTAAAATCGAACAAATTTTTTAAAAAATGGAAGAAGAAAAAGAACCAAAAGTGTATGTTGCAATGAATGACAAAATGGAAATGAGAGAAGAAATGAAAGTTTTCTCAGCCCCAGTTACTTTATTTTTACCTTTGTTAATTTTTTTTTTTTTTTGTACTTGGTGCCTTCCAAGATGTCGAACCCATACTTCTTTAATAGTTGCATGTAATCCATGTTCCATGGTAACTTTTCAATGTCTAGTTTCACTTTTGCCACACATTTTAAATCTGCCTTTAAATTTTTGAATTTTTCCTTCTGATCTTCGTCTAGCAACAGGCAGCAATGCCACCCTTGCACATTGTCGAATTTGCGAGTGTCCACTTATCTTAAATTTTTCCACGTTTTTATTTCTTCACACAGACCCTTATTGGTATTGTCATACATGATAGCATAGTTACTTTTTCTCGGGAGGTGGGGAGGTTGAACGGCTTGTGTCTGAATGTATTTGTTTGTGTGTTGGTGGGAGGTGGGTAGGTTCGGTGTCTGTAGGGAGCAGGTGGGAGGAAGAGAGTGTAGGTAGGTTTTGGGTGGAGTGGGGTTCTGTATTTGTTTTACCTGGTTTCTTCCTTTTCTTGCCTGGCGTCTCCCATTCGCCTTCTATTTCTGCTGGTGGTGGTGATATTTTTCCTTTTTCTCTTGTCAGTTCTTCCTTTCCCCTTTTGTCTTGTAGAGGGCAGTTTGCTCTAGTATGACCTTTCTGGCCACACTTGTAGCATCGGGGGGGGAACTGCCATCTACTCTGACTACTATTTCTATATTGTCAAATGCTATTGTTTCTGGCAATTCTTCAATTATTTCTTTCGTTCCTTGTATCACCATGTTTAAGGTTTGACCTTTCCAATTGTTTCTGTCTTAGTGGCCTGGAGAACTGCTATCTCTTCCTCATTACTGAGCAAGACAGTATCCCAAAGCTACAAGATAAAGCATGATTAATTCAAGACAATGTAAATAAATAAGCATTACATTTGACAGAGTAATTTCACTTTTATATACTCCAGAGTCTCACATCTTAACACAATGAATTTGTAAATGCATCAGTATTGTACAAACCTGAACAAAGATTTTGCAGCAGAAACATATATCAACATTATTTAATGTCTATTTTTCATGCTGACATCAGTGAGACATAAATCCAATTTTGGAAAATCGGATCTGAAACACTTAGAACTGCTAAATATAGTAAATAAATGCAAATTTTATTGTTTACCTTTTACTTGTTTCTGTTGTTTGACTGTGGCCATGCTGGGGCACCACCTTGGAGGGTCTTTAGTGAAAAAAACCACCCCCAGTACTTATTTTTAAGTTTGATACTTATTCTATTGGTCTCATTTGCCAAGCTGCAAAGTTACAGGGATGTAAACAAACCAACACCAGTTGTTAAGTAGTGGGGGAACAGATACACATACACATAGATATGAGAAGACCCGACAAGCCAAGTGACATAATCGTGGCTGATGCCAGTGTCGCATAAACGGCTTGCTTAAAAAAGCACCCTTCAATTGTTGGGCAATAAGCTGTGGTCATGAAGACTTGTTAAACTGAGTGGAATTGTAGTAATGGCTGATGCCTGTGCTACCTGACTGGCACATAAAATGCACCATTTGAGCAAAGCTGATGCCAGTACTGCCTGACTGGCACCCATGCTGGTGGCATGTTAAAAGCACCATTCAAGTATGGCTGATGCCAGTGCTGCCTGACTGGCTCTTGTGCCATGTAGGAAGCACCATTTGAGAGTGACTGATGCCAGTGCCGTTTGACTGGCACCCATGCTGGTGGCACATTATAAGCACCATTTGAGCATGGCTGATGCCAGTGCCACCTGACTGGCTCCCATGCACGTAAAAGCACTCACTACACATCCACAGCAAACAAAGAGTGAATGCGACCTGCTGATAATAGTGTGAAAATGTACTGACAAATATATACCTCAGCCATATCAATTATGCTTGACAACTGATGTTGGTTTGTTTACATCCCTGTAACTTAGCAGCTTGGCAAATGAGACCAATAGAATAAATATCAAACTTAAAAATAAGTACTAGGGTGGTTTGTTTCACTAAAGACCCTCCGAGGCTGTGCCCCAGCAAGTTTTAAATCATGGTACATCAGAATGGAATGCCATGAATATTTTGAGCTAAGAATTTGGTAGAATCTAGATCCACACTGAGAATGTGTCCTATTTCATACTGAATGAACTTGAGATAATAAAACAGCTACAATAGCAGTGGGTTGTAAATCCTCACCAAAGTACAGCAGTTATAAACTCATCTTCCTCTTCTGCTATTACAATTTATTTACTGTTATAGCTTGGAGTAACTATGAATTGGTGTCTTTATATGGTTAAAAGATAACAGTCTCTCAGACTGAATCTTTATTTGTGATACAGCAGTCCTAGCAATATTTATTCAAAATAACTGAGAATGGTGTTAGCAGAATTGACCTTAACGCCAGCAACAAATAAAGAAAAATGTGTTGGCAAGAAACCACCATCTAAGCATGTTTAACAGTATAAACCAGCAAAATATTGGTTTCAAATTTTGACACAAGGCCAGCAAGTTTGCGGGAGGAGGTAAGTTAATTAGATTGACCCCTGTACTCAACTGGTACTTATTTCATTGACCCCAAAAGGAAGAAAAGCAAAGTCAACCCCAGCGGAATTCTAAGCATTTTACCTGGCCTGCTAACAATTCAGCTCGTTCGCTGCCCTAAACCAGCAAAATATTGGAAATATCAAAATGTTCTGCAAAATTCTATTCAAGATGACCACTATTATTATGATCAAGCTATTAAAATGTTCTGACTACCTCATGTGCTACCAAAATGTGGAAGCCACTATCTTTAGGTTTGTACAAGTTATATGTAGCCACAGTCTCATCAAAAATGTTGTCTTTTATAGTAAATTGTGTTAAAACAACTAATTCAACTGTCCAAAAAATAATATCTAACAAATATTATAGCAAAATGATTTTAATTTACATGTAAAAATAAATATTCTTTTCTACTCTAGGTACAAGGTGCAAAATTTTGGGGGAGGGAATCAGTTGATTAGATTGACACCGGTATGCAACTGGTACTTAATTTTACTGACCCTGAAAGGATGAAAGGAAAAGTCGATCTCGGTGGAATTTAATACCGCTAAGCATTTCGCCTGGTGTGCTAATGTTTCTGCCAGCTCGCTGCCTTATGTAAAAATATTTATTTCTTTATTGCCTACAGGGGGCTAAACATAGAAGGGACAAACAAGGACAGACAAAGGGATTCAGAGAATTACATCAACCCCAGTGCGTAACTGGTACTTATTTAATCGACCCTGAAAAGATGAAAGGTAATGTTGACCTTGGCGGAATTTGAACTCAGAACATAATGGTAGATGAAATAAATGTAAAAATAAATATTGTAACAAATATCAGTAAGATTTTACAAGAATCTCTCAGTAGTTTGTTTTCTTTTAACATTTATTTATAGACATTGTTTTCAATACATGATCACTACAGTATTATTCTCCAGTTTATATATGTTTAACATGGCTTTTGAATAAATAATTTAGCTCAAATTTCACATCTGTAAAGTGTTTTTCCACTCGTAATTGTGATTGAGTAAGGAACTTAATTAACAAATATCTATGAATAGATCTTCAATTTGTGTTTATAAATTACAAGACTAGGACACACAGAGAATGATTTTCAACATATTTCAACTTATATTTTCTCTAGTTTGTATTTATCTGTGAATCAGAAGTGTAGACTTAATTTAGACTAAATGAATTATTATATATTTCACATTAATACAGATCTTTTTCTAGTATGTATGTATTCATTTGTCAAGTTTATAAGCATTTTCCAAATATTTTTTAATGAAAAGATTTCCCTTAAACAAAAACACATTTCTAGACTAAAAATATGAAAATTCAAATAAATTTCTGACATATTTCACTGCCCTAAATATTTTTCTAGGTGTTTTTGGTGGATTTTAAATTTAGATTTGACAAAAAAGGGTTTGTTACATTTCAGTTAAGATTTCCATTCTAGTAGAAATTTCACAGCAAATTTATAACCCAGTATGTATTCTTTTGTGTCTGCTTAAATCACCAATACTGACAAAGGATTTCTCACATATTTCACAAGGATAGGGTTTTTCTCCAGTATGTATTTTCTTGTGTCTGTTCAAATCACCTATACTCACAAAATATTTTCCACAAATTTCACAGTGATATGGTTTCTCTCCAGTATGCATGCTTTTATGTCTGTTTAAATCACTATTATTAACAAAAGATTTTCCACATACTTGACAAGGATAGGGCTTTT
Organism: Octopus insularis; assembly: GCA_029874955.1. Lineage (NCBI taxonomy): Eukaryota > Metazoa > Mollusca > Cephalopoda > Octopoda > Octopodidae > Octopus > Octopus insularis. The sequence continues at coordinate 5,793 of JARUKP010000934.1, forward strand.
GTCCAGAGTGTATACTTTTGTGTCTGTTTAAATTACCAATACTGACAAAGGATTTTCCACATATTTCACAATCAAAAGGGTTTTCCCCAGTGTGTATGCTTTTGTGTCCGTTTAAATCATTATTGTTGACAAAAGATTTTCCACATATTTTGCAATGATAGGGTTTTTCTCCTGTGTGACTACGTTTGTGAGTGACAACATTAAAATCATTAGTGAATGATTTTCCACATATTTCACAGTAATATGGTTTTTCTCCAGTATGTGTTCTTTTATGTCTGTTTAAATCACTATTATCGACAAAAGATTTTCCACATATTTCACAGGAACATTTTCTCTCTCCAGTGTGTATTCGTTCATGTCTGTGTAAATTGCTGTTATTGGTAAACAACTTCCCACATAATTCACATGGATATGGTTTTTCTCCAGTGTGAATTCGTTTATGACTTGTTAAATCAGTATTAGCGACAAAAGATTTGCCACAGGTTTCACACTGAAATGGTTGTTCACCAGTGTGCCTACGTTTGTGAACTACAAGACTAGACTTTACAGAGAATGTTTTCCCGCATATTTCACAGGGATAGGGATTTCCTTCAGTATGTATTCTTTTATGTCTTGTCAAAGAACGCTTATTGACAAAATATCTTCTGCATGTTTCACATTGGTAAGATTTTTCATTGTGTATCTTTCTGTGTGTGATGACTTCCTCTTCTAAAGAGAATCTTTTCTTACAAATCTCACAACAATATTCAGTAATGTTTTTGTGTAATGATCTTTGTTTAGTAAATGTTTCACTATATAAAAATTTCTTACTGTTGTATATCTTTGTATCTAAATCTATAGCATTTAAAACTGCTGTATTTGAAGTGTCTAAGTGATCAACGTCTTCCATATTATCAATTCACAAGGAATTCTGAAAAACTGAGAAATGTGTGTGAATACAATCTATTATCGTTAATTTTTTTTTTTTTTGTGAGTTTATACAATATAAATCAATTAATTGAACAAAACATTGGCATATTAAGTAGACGGTGTCAATAACAATGCTTCCCTCGTCAAAATGACACCGGTGACATGCTAAAAGTCCCTAACATAATTTAATTCAGAAACACCTTCAATCATAATTTACTTCCTCCAATTTATATCAAACGCATGATGAAATTATAAAAAAAAAACATCCAAGACAACTATTATTTATCAACAAAGGGGCCTTTATGAAAGAACTTAATATGATAGAATAGATTTCCGGGCAAAATTTTTAAAATATTTTTTCCCTTCTTTGGTACCAAAAAATCATACACTGAAAGACACATTTGACAATGTATATAAAGACCAGATGATGATGGTAAGAAAGTCTTTTACCATAGGTCTGTTGAAATTTCTGTTGAATTGGGGTTATTCGACTGCCATGAAAAGCTAGACATTTTGTCCCTCGGTAAGAGGTAGGTACCTCATCTGGGATGTCACAGTCTGTGACCCCTTTGCTCCCTCTCACATCCTGGACGCTACAGTAAATGAGAGGTTCATTGCTTCCGTAGCCGAACGGAACAAAATCCTTATGTATCGGCGAAGTTCTTGTAGTTAGCGACTCACGCTTAGCTTTTCCAACGTCTTAGCCTCGCCATCACCTGTGGTAATGCTGCGTGCGTGCTGGCTTGCTTCAATATGTTCCGTTGAACATTGTGGTGTGCGACCGACTGAAGCATTTAGCGCTGCATTGATGTTGTTTTTCTCATTTTTTCCCCTCTCTCCTTTTTCTTCTTTTCGTTGTCTTTCTTTTGTACAAAATTATGGAAGAAACATGAATATTGTTTACGATTTGAAATTTAATGTGGTTTTGTATTAAACTATTCAAATGATCAAAGAAAAAAGAACGTACATATAGTTCGCAGAGCTAGCTCAAAGAGAGGTCTGTGAACATAGACATTGCAATGTAACAGAAGCTTGGGAGAGTTGAGCCACAACAATTTTTCCTGGATCTATAAATTATAAAAAGTAATTACTACCACCTATTGGAAGCACTTCTAGAAATGTTTCTTATTCATTTAACAGGTATAGGCAGTTGATATAGTTATTATTTGAAAAAATCAATTTTTACTCAAAAAGTAAAAAGTTGGGCTTGAAGGTAAACATATTCATATTTCTGTAGTAGTATGTAGCATTCTGGTTGAATGCATTTTGTCATATACCTATAATGGAATTGAAGGCTTGTGATACCTGTGGAGTATCCCCTTCTTCCATTACAATTCTTGTGTCTTGCTATATACCTATATCGTTTCTCTATCCCTGTGATTATTAAAAAAAACGTGTTACAGTTACAATGATGCACGAAGTTAAGATGGAAGGAAATGGGGAGAGTTGGAACAGCTATGTATGCAGGAGTTGAGCAGTGTCCCAACTCCCCCTTTATTAATGCGTGGTGAAAAAACAATTTCAACCTGCTAATTTTATTACTTCCTGTGATAAATAGCAAAAACTCTGGTAGCGTTAATGAGTTGTGTTTGCTTTCGAGTTTAAGAGTCTTGAAGCTAAACTGCATAGGGCTTCAGTTCAACATAAAGGATTAAATCTTGATCTACCTGCCTTTATACTGGCTAAAATTTGCACATGTATTGACTTTTTCAGATGCCTTGGAAATATGTCCGGACGACCAATCATGGGGCTACAGAGGACATTTAACTAGGACCAGAGTTCGCATCAGGGAAAGATGCAGTGTCCGTGATGCTACTAATGGTTTCAGTATAGCAAGAACGACACTAAAAAGATATATAGACAAATGCAATCAACAAAATGACGAGCAAAGGTGCTAGGGTACAAAAATTGCAGGACAAAAAATATGACATTTTCATCAGAGATGGAAGCTGAGTTATTGACTCGCATAAAAATATTAGCTGAGCACTTACACGGACTCACAAATAACGTTTGAACATCGGCAAGCTGAAGGATAGCAACGGCGAGCAGCTATTTACCAATACATGCTTTACGGTATTTTTTTTTTTATGGGTTCGTCTTCTGTTCCAACCCTTTAGGGATAGCTTCTCTTGGCCCATCTTTGGACAAGAATTGATAGCCTACTCATAGCTTCGTCCCAGTCCTCCACTTGGAGATCTGGACTGAACCAGACCTCAAGCAATCTAACCAATCCATTAATCCAGCACCTCACAACGCTATTGGATGGCACGGATCTGCTTCTCCAGGTACCGAATTCAAGCCTACTGACTTGGTTGATTTTTGCGCCTATCACTGCTTTGTTTTCCCTTGGAGCAGAACCGATCAGGATATTGTGCTTAGTGCCCGTCACCAATACTGACGTCGTTCATGTATGCCGACGCTGTTTCCCCACGTTCTAGTTCATGCAGAATGCTCCTTAGCGTCCCCAGTTTCCGTAGTAATGACTGTAGAGTTAGTATAAGCAGACGGGAAGAGAGGGAGAAATCTTGAAGATCCAGTGCATAATACAAGAAAGTTCCGATAAGTGACCATTCCTCTGAAGTACCCAGCAGATGTAGCTGAACATTGTGATAGTCCAGTTGCAGAAGACAGGACTGAAACCGGCCAACATGAAAACAGCTGCCAAGTATTGTTGAATTTATTTAAAGCTTCTGATTAATTAGGACTCCAACTATGCCAGGTTCTTTACACACTCTTTCTATGATGTATCGCATGAGGTAGAGGTTGTCAAGAATAGACCTACCTGGGATGGCGCATATTTGCGCAGCACTAATAAGATCCTTGATGACAAGCACAAACCTCTTCGCTAACAACTTAGTCAAAGTTTTGAAATCTGCAATCTATAATAGTTTTGAAAATGGGCCTAAAATTTATTTATTCACCTTCTTTGTTTGGGTTCTTTCTCATCAGTATCACCGTTCCTCAATCCACAGAATTAGAAATTCTCCCTTTCTGCTGCCAGTTACAGTAGATATCTCTCAAGCGGCCTCCAAAACAAGACAGGCTTATAAAAATAAAATCGTAGGGCAGACTATCAAAACCACAGGCCTTCAGTGAAGCCAATCATAACTTCCTGTATTTCTATGGTTTTTATTGGCTTTTCGCAGCAATCCGCACCCTTTACCTAGAAGTGCAGCAAGCCGTTGATGCGGACACTGAAATCGCATTCCTCTTCAACATTCATCTCAGTCCGTCGAGCGAAATACTGCTGATAAGTCACACATTTGCTCGAGCTCAAGTAGCATATACCCATTATGATCCATCGAAGACCATAATGGGTATATGCCCCGTTGCACCTCTCTCATTTGCGTCCATTCAGCTTGTTCGCCCCCTTGTGCCTTAGTGCACATGCTTTAACTTTAACAATGCAGCCTTTCTTGCCGCAAGCACGTTGGTTACGAATACTTTCCTAACGGCCTCTTTTAAGTTTCTATCTAGGTCTACCTCTAAAATATATTTTCCTATCGCTATTTCTCTGCTAAACCATACTGATTCTATTTTCGTTGCCCTTTTAAGGGTGTACCACTATTTGTTGA
>JARUKP010000935.1:0-10276 GCA_029874955.1 Octopus insularis
TGTATGTATATACCTTCATCCACATGTACACATAGATACATAACTTGGTACATGACGTGGCAAAAGAACATGGACAATGCACGCATATGTATGTATCTAAGTATATATATGGAGAAATGTGTGTGTGTGTGTTACATACGTATGTATTTGTGTATATGTGTGCGTGCTGATTTTAGTTCCAGTTAAGTACTACCATGTCAGTTCTGATCACCGAGACTTATGATTCAAATACTTTATGCCTTGGCATATCGTATCATTTCTATCAGGTATAGGGTATCTAGAACTATGCTGTCATCATGTATGTCCTTGATATGAATTGTGATTTAGCTAATTTTTCTAGTCGTTGTCAGTGTGTGTGTGTGTGTGTGTGTGTGTGTGTGTTGCGCGCGCATACATGAACACCTCTTGAATGCAATATGGCCAAATACTTAAGAAGTTCAGTCCGAAATTATGAGGTCCTGGATTCGATCCCATTGCGCGATAACATAGGTAAGTGTCTTTTATCCGATCTTTGGGTGGACGGTATCGGTGTGGAGTGCCATCTGGTGAATTGTATCGGTAATTCAAATGTGCAGCCTTGACACGATAGCGCGTTAATTCTGTCTGAGAATTTCGTTAAGACAACACATGTGTGTGTGAAATACTCAGTCACACACAAAAACATTTGCTAATTCAATTAGCAGTTGTTTAAACAACTGAATATTCATCGTCAAAACTGACGGAGATCCATTTAGCTACTTGTGTGCGTGTGTGTGTGTGTGTGTGTGTGTGTGTGTGTGTGTGTGTGCGTGTGTGTGCGTGTGTGGGGGTTGTTTCTTGTTTATTTATCCTTATTTCAATTTACTAACGCCACACAACATTTCCGAGTCTTTATTTTATTTCATTTTTATTTTCTATACACATGTTTTTGTGGTTGATGTCTTGCATGATAGCGTGGTTATCTTTATTTCAAAAGAGGTCTCTCAAATGAATTCTTTGGCTGAACTTTGACTCTTATCTTACACACCACGCCCCTTCCATATACAACAGATAAACAAAACTATAGCAACAGAAGGAGATACGTAGACGTCCCTTACGTAGATTTGACCTACACATGACTAGCATGACACCATTATTTGCCTCTCCTTCTCTGTATCTTTCAATTCACTACTCCCTTTCTTGTCCTATCTCGTCTTATCTATTTTTATATCTCTCAATCTATCTCATACCCTTGTAACAATCCATCTCCCCCACACCACTGTTTTCTCTCCTTTTAATCATTGAACTATTTAACTGGGAAATTGTTCTCTCACTATCCTTCTCTGTTCTTCGATGTGGCGTTTTCTTTACTCCGTTTTCTGTTATTTAATATCAATTACTTTTGTATATAATCTCATTAAGAAATTTTCTTTCTTTCATTCGTTATCTCTCTCTTTCTATCCCTCTCTCTTTCTCTCCCCTCTCCCTCTCTCTCTATCAACCTAATCCTACCTAATTTATTCGTTCCATATCTTTTTTGGGGATTTTTTTTTTTTTTTGTTATGGAAATCTAATTTTTGTATTTTCGTTTCTTTTCTAGTTAGAAAATCCTTATAAGAAATAAAAACAGTAATTATACTGAGAAGTAATGATTACAGTCACTTAAATATGGCTGTTCCGTACAAACCGACGTTACTGCTGTTTTTAATCCCAAGAGGAAACCTCTTTCAGCAGGTTATTCGATACAATCTGCACCTGATATATATTGTAAGCAGGGGAGTGAACCCCTACCATTTTCCAGCTACGGGACCAGCAAAGCATACGGTTTTGACCTCTTTGTGGTCATCCGCAGTGGTGTATGCTCGTCTGCTAGAGATAGCAGTAGTCCACTCCAGCTCGCAATATGTAGAGAACAAGTGACATACAGTCACTGATCATGCAACAAGCAAATTAGCTAGTCTGAAAACCTCTATAAGAGATGAAAGTAGTAACTATACTGAGAAAGCAGTAACTGTGCATCGAATTACCAGGCGTCCTCTTGGGGGTTAAAATAGTAGTAACGTCGGTTCGTATGGAACAGCCACGTTTAAGTGACGATAAACATTACTTCTCAGTATAGATACTGTTTCTCAGTATAGCTACTCGCTTTCGAGTGACGGTTGTGGTGGTTCAAAGGCCATAATCTAAATATCATGAACCATCCCAATCTCACCCCAGTCATTATACACTTCTCGTCTAATCTAGTAAGAAATTTGAACATGCATCTGTGTTGCTTTCATTTCCTTATCTTCTTCTTCACAAAATACCGACTTCTTCCGCAGTCTTCTTCCTTTCTCTGTTTTCTGTCTTATCTCTTTCTTCAATCATCATCTTCATGTGTTCGTTCTTTTCCAGCTCCTCACGTTATTTCAGTCAAACTTTGCTGTAATACATCTTTTAATTACTCCCTGGCTTGTAAACTTCGAGGTTGCTTTGATACATTGATGAATGCACAACCGTAAATTTAAATCATATTGAAACGGAACTCTCAATAACATCACAAGGAATATAGAGAAACGACTGCTTTAGTGTACTTATACAGTATCACATATTCGTAGGATAGTCGATAATCTAAATTGTCAGTGCATCAGACAGAATACCTTGTAATCTTATTTAGACAGGTCAAGTCTCGAGAAAGCGCGTAGCTTCGTAGTTATACAACTGGTCTTTCTGTGCTGTATCCTTGGACAAGACACTTTATTTCACGTGGCTCCACTCGACTCCACCGGAAAAAAATTAATGTTAAGACTAACAGAGTAGTTGCTAATCACCAAGTTAGTGAGTTAACGAGACAGTTTTACGACTCAAAACCTTCAAATATAAAGAGGGTTACGTCCACAGGTGGACTGTCACAGTTTGTCACTTGTTCTTTAATTTCAAAGCCTGCCGAGATTTACTTCGGCTCAATAAAATGCACTTTGGTCAACTTCATTGACGATAACCTCCCTACAAACGTGTGGTCTATTGCCTAAGTAAGAAATTCTCATTACATATATTTGCATCTTTTGTTTCCTATGAACCCTTTAAATTAGGTAGAATATTTTTTATTCTATTCCTTTACTTGTTTCAGTCATTGAACCGCAGTTAAGCACAACCTTGAAAGATTTAGTTAAATAAATCGATCACAATACTTATTTTTTTAGTCCGCAACTTTATCGGTTATTTTATCAAACCGCTAAATTGCAAGGACATAAACCAACAGTGCTTGTCAAGCAATGAGAGGAGACAGCACACACACATACATACATACGTGTGTGTGTGTGTACGACAGAATTCCACACAATTCTCTGTCTACTATATTCACTGGTCAGTCTGAAAATATGAGAGAAAACACCTTTTATGAAAGATATCCAGATGTCTCGATCTTTTGACTGACAGTAAAATATCACGAAAGAAATTAGATTAACAATCCGGGATGTCAAGTAGCATATACGTGGGGCAAGTTGCTTTACTAAGTTCTCAGTACAAGAAAAAAAAACAAAACAAATCTAGTTTGAACAAGCATACAGAAGTTAAAACACGCGAGGTGTTGAGAGTTGTTTGGAGTCAGTTGATTAGAAGGGGGAAATCTGTGACACGGTTATGTTAGAGTTTATCTTAAATGAGGATAAACCCTTGGTGTGGTGATATTTATTACCTGAGCAAATATATATCAAATGAAGGGCTTTATTGACACTCACACTTCTGCAGCTCCGTTTTATTATCTTAAATAAGATAACTATATCGGGGCCACATGAAATAGTATCTGTGCCATATCTACCTTCTATTTCCTGCACTGTTTCTAATCAGGCGTCTCTAAATATATAGTTAAGTAGGGGTTAACATACTTATAGTGCGATTTTAAAAAAAATATGACTTGCCAGATCCAGATAATGAGTTGTATCAATTTTTGATTTAATAATACAATATGAGCAAATAAATATATGAGACATATATATTATTGGATGAAGTAAAATGTATCAAATTAGGATAATTCACATGCATAAGTGATTGATTAGCAGATTCGTTGAGACGTCAGTGAAAATACTGCGTTCTGCGGTTCAAATACTCCGGAAGTCAACTTTGCCTTTCATGCTTTCGGGAACGATAAAGTACCAGTTTAACACCAGGAACGATTCTTCTCTCTCCCCCTCTCTCTTTCTTTCTCCCTCACTTTCCCTTTCTCACGCGCGCGCGCACACATGCGTTCTACACATAAACACTTTCTCATTTTCTGTTTGGAAGAAATCGGCTGTGTTCTAAATTTTGAGAGCGGTGGGCTCTTCCAAATTTCAAAATTGTCGTGACAGATCGTTTGTTACGGCAGCGCACCTGTAACTTCATCAGAAATCGTAGGAATACCGTTGGCCTATACAGTATTCCTCTTTATAATTTCTGTCATAGTTGAAAATATATGAATGCAACTGCGATTGAATTTGAAACTTAGAACATGCTTTCAATTAATCTTAAAAATTGGTTTCAATTTGTAAATGTTTTCCAAGCCTTATTCATCGAATTTATTTTCGATATCATTATCCTAGTTTCATGCAAAGAATACTGTTAATAGATGTTTAATAAAATATATAGTGTTTTTTCTTTAACTCGAGTCTTTACTCTCTTATCTTTGCATATATATTATCTAAAATAGTCTCTTCAAAGAGGTCTGGAGCGGTAAACGGTCAGGAAAATGCTTCACACCGTTTCATACTCTCTCTCTCTCTCCCTCTCTCTCTCTCTCTCTCTCTCTCTTTCTTTCTCTCTTCCTCTCTCTCTCTCTTTCTCTTTTTCTCTTCCTCTATCTCTCTCTCACTCTCTCTCTCTCTCTTTTTCTCTCTCCCTTCTCTCTCTCACACACATACCTCTGAATTAAAAATATTCTTGTTTTATTTTGTTGATTACATCAGTCCCCTAGAAATTTCAACCATTGTTCCAGTGTGACAAATATTGGTTTGTTCATTTTCCGTCTAAAACCAGATTTTGTAGAGAAACTAGTTTAGACAGTTTAATAGAACTCCTACTTATCTAATTGATTCTGACAGGTCAAAATTCAATTGTCTTAAAAATCAAAACACAGTCGAAACTAAACGCTGTTTGGTATATTGTATGGTTCCAGATAACACCCTTTCTAACAATATATAACAAACCCCTATTAACAGACGTATTTCGTTGCAGCGGCACGAATTATGCAAGAATCCAATTCCTGTTTTGATTTGCTTCTGCTACTGATTATCTTGGAAGAAATTTAACGATACAGTCTTTTAAAACTGAAACATTCCGCTTGATTCTAACTTCGCGTGACAGTTTTCGTTCTATTTTTCTCTTGAAGCTGAAGCATTACATATATATCTATAAAAGAAGTATGGACGTTATACATTTCGTTGTATATCAAAGCTTTGTGGCTTATGTTTAATTGTGATTGAATTGGTTTTAGGTACATTGTGCTTCTTGTGGCTAATTATGTTAACATTTAGACGATGTCAAGTGTTGTTGTTCTTGTGTGGCTGCTAATATTTATTTCTTTATTACCCACAGTGGACAAACAAGGACAGACAAAGGGATTAAGTCGATTACATCAACCCCTGTGTACAACCGGTACTTATTTAATCGATCCCGAAAGGATGAAAGGCAAAGTCGACCTCGGCGGAATTTGAATTCAGAACGTAACGGCAGACGAAATACCGCTAAGCATTTCACCCGGCGTGCTAACGTTTCTTATTTTTTTATTGCCTACAAGGGGCTAAGCATAGAGGGAACAGACAAGGATAGACAAAGGGATTAAGGCGATTACATCGACCCCAGTGCGTAATTGGTACTTAATTTATCGACGCCGAAAGAATGAAAGGCAAAGTCGACCTCGGCGGAATTTGAACTCAGAACGTAGAGACAGACGAAATACCGCTAAGCATTTCGCCTGGCGTGCTAACGCTTCTGCCAGCTCTCCGCCTTCTGGTGAAATATATTTTAAAGCCGACACCTCAGTACTAACAGCATCCACTTAACTCTAGCAGACGAAATCTGAGTTCAAATCTCATCATGGTGTCTGTGAGACGGCAGTAGATAATTGATCGGTCTACTTGACATTATGGAGACATCCAATGCTAAAGCAAACAAAACTACACAGAAAAGTCGACAACAGAATTGATAATAAAAAAAAAAACAAGATAAAAAGAAGAAAACCTACAAAAGAATTCAAAAGTAACAGCGACAATAAGAGTAATAAAGATATAAGAAATGACAATGACGGCGGTGATGATGAATATGATGATGATGATGATGGTGATAATGTAGTGATGATCGTGGTGGTGGTGGGGTGTGGTGGTGGTGGTGGGGGTTTGTTAGTGGTTGTGATGTTGAAGGGGTTTGCAAAATGACAACTGTTTTAGATTATTGCTATCTTTTTTTCATCATATTTATTTTTTTTCCATTTTCTTCTCTTCTGTCATTTCTTTTTGGCTTTTCTTTTCCTTCATTTTTTATTATTTATTTTTTTGCTACTTGAGAACTTATCTGGAATGTACGTGTGTTGAAGCACACTGAGGGGAGTCAGAGAAAAGCAGGGGCGATTCGTGACTGGAGTAAAACGGGTGGAAAAAAAGACGGGAGACGAACGTTATATCTTGTATGGTTATTACGATGACAATGTTGTCAAATGGATAAATGGATAATATAATTGTTACTTACAAGGCTGCTACTACTGCTGACGGAGATAACATATATGCAGAACAAATGACATCCGTACATGCATTCATACATACATACATAGATACGTACATACAAATATAAATACATACAGACGTACATACCTACATGCATAAATAAATACATACATACAAACATACGTACATAAATAAATACATACATACATACATACAAACACACATACATGCATAAATGCACACATAAATACATACATAAATAAATACATACGTACATACGTACATACATACATACATTCATAAATACATGCATACATACATAAATACATACATACATACAAACATACATACATACAAACATCCATACACACACATATGTACGTACATACATACCTACATAATACATACCTACATACATACATACATACATACATACATACATCATACATACATACATACATACATACGTACACATACACGTACATACATACATACATACACACACATATGTACGTACATACATACCTACATAATACATACCTACATACATACATACATACATCATACATACATACATACGTACATACATACATACATACATGCATACATACATACATACATCATACATACATACATACGTACATACATAAATACATACATGCATGCATACATACATACACACACACGTATATACATACATACATACATGCATGCATACATGCATACAAACATCCATCCATACATAAATACATACATACATACATACATACATACATACATACATACATACATACATACATACATACATACATAATATAAAATACTGGCACTCCATCGATTACCACGATGAGGGTTCCAGTTGATCCGATCAAAACTTCTGTAAAATGTAAACATAACAGGCTGGTTATTGCTGTTTGGAGGGGCAAAGGTATGTATCATCATAGAAGTCAGCTGTCCTGCAGATATAAATATCTATTTGAAAATCAAAGAAAAAGAGGATATCTATGGACAACTGCCTCTAAATCTCTAGCTTCTATATGCAGATTAAGAATTCTTATTCATACCAATAATAATTGGAGTACTAGGTTTTGTTAGTAAACGCTTATAGGAGAATATGGATAAACTGGGATTTTCAGGAAGAGAAATCGACCGGCTAAATCGTACATTACAAGTGCAATCTGTGTGTGGAAAAATAAAAATATGCAAGACTTTTCCCAAGTTCCAAAAGTGAATTTGTCTGTTTTAACTACATCCCAAGGATGGAACCTTGTATCTTTGTTGGAAGCCGGCTCCCTCCTCAGTGGAAGATTTATAATAATTAATAAATAGAAGAGACATACATACATAAAGGCGCACATATATTCTTGAACCCCACCTCCACGTCAGACCTCTTCTGCAAACCATTCCAGACACGAAAAGATCATCCTATTGGACATACAGCACCCAGGATCACATTACCTAATGTGTTCCTATTATTAGGTCTAATCCGAAGAAATTTTATCTGATATTTCTAGCGAAACAAGCGAGCATGTAGAATCCCTCTTGTTGCCTCAACACACACATATTGACGCAGAAACATAAACAGACAGACAGACACAAGCACACGAATACACACGAATAACACATGCACAAATATGCTAACATACATACGCATATACAGTCACAGACCGAGACATATGCACACAAACACACATATACACACAAATATACACATACAGGTAGAGGTAAAAAAAAGAAAGAGGCAAATGAAACCACTCACCTGTGTCTAATACAATTCCCTTCATTTGATGCACATAGACATCGAGGGTCCCCTCATAGAAATTCAGTGGATTATCTGTGGATTAAATACAGCAAGCGATAGTATTTGAGTGATGGTGGTAAAGGTGGTTGAGATGAAAGTTGGACGTGACAATAGAGATGCAGTAAATGTTGTAATAGTGGTGGGGTGATGCAGTGGTGGTGGTATGGATACTGGTGGTGATGGTGGTGGTGGTGGTGCTGCTGCTGCTAATGGTGAAGGTGGTGATGCTGGTGTTTGTAGATGTGCTGCTGCTACTGGTGATGATAGCAAGCTGTCATTGACATTGGATGAACTGATACTGGAGGTATGTTAATTGTGGCATTAATAGGCTGGGGTCAGATTTAGAGATGATGGCAGTGGACTTCGTTCAACTAATTTTGATAGTGTTTATGTTTTCCCTGTCTTTCCTTTCCCTCACTACAATCTCCACTTATATTCTGAAGAAGAACTATATCCGAAACGTCATAATTAACCATTATCCAGTTTTCCCTGCGTCAAAATAATTATTTTGAATAAAAGCTTGTATATGCTTTTATGCTTGTATATAAATATACACGTCGGTATGAGGTAGAAAGTAATTTCATGACCAATCAAAAACCAAAACTCGTATAACTACTGGTTATTGATCGGCTGCGAAACAATTCCAATATTGTAATATGATTACAAGAATGATACTGATATAAGCTAGCTAGTAAAACATAAGTATTAGATGTGACTTAAGCTTTGGAAATAGGCATTTGATATAATCACAAACTTGGACTCCCAGCAGGCACTGGAGGTGCTGTTCACAGCTCTATCTCACCCAACATCCCGTGTTGGGATATGATTTTCATGTTGGACTGTATTAGTAGTCTAAAAAATATTAGAAATGCTGATGTGATGAGATTAGTTTAATCACCAAGCCGGCCAACTAGCAGAAACGTTAGTACGCCGGGCAAAATGCCTACCGACATTTCGTCCGTTTTTATGTTCTAAGTTCAAACTCTGCCGGAGTCGACTCTGCCTTGCAACCCATTGAACACTGAAGTTGATGTAATTGACTAACTCCCAGCCCCGAATCTGCTGGTTTGTGCCAGAAATTTGAAACCAATACTAGTTTAATCATTGCATCAAGGAATAGCGGGCTGTAATTTCAAACATGTTCTAGATTTATTAGCTCTCTTCAGCGAAGTATAAACGTTATCATACCTGTCCACCTTATTTACTTACTTAAATATTTTATTTATTTAAATATTGTAGTATTTTCCACCACCACCCCACCCCCGTCAGGCTCTGTTTTGTACATGTACTTAGTAATTTTCTTATCCCTATGAGGAATGTATATACCCAGTAGGGGAGTACTTATAGGACCAAAACATGCCTGGAGTTGCCTTCCTTACTTGGCAAAAATGTTTTTAAATAATGGAGCTTTTTCTCCGTTATGTTTATGTCTTTTTCTTACAACTAAAATATTTATAATTAGATTTCTAATATACGTTTCATTACGTTGACACTATCTTAAGTTCTGCTTCTCAGACAGCCTTTCTGTGTAATTAAATGATAGTTTTTCATAGTTAATAGATAACTGAGTATAAAAATGTTTCTTTCTGCTTACTTGCGTTGCTCAGACTAGTCAATCTTGGAATCTGTCAAAATAAATAACGAAAAGATTTTAACACTGAAATAGGCGCGGACGTGGCTGTGAAGTAAGAAGTTTGTTTCCCAAACATATAATCCTGGTTCAATCCCACTACGTGGCACATTGGGTAAGGGTGTTCTGCAATAACCCCGAGTCAACAAAAGCTTTGTGTATGTGTCTATATATGTGTATATAGATAGATAGATAGATAGATAGATAGATAGA
>JARUKP010000936.1:0-10275 GCA_029874955.1 Octopus insularis
CAGCTCTCACCAATCACTCATCTATCCCTAGTTTCTGCATTGACCACCAAGCTAGGAATTTCTCCAGAAATATAATATCAGTGGTGCTTCATCCTGGTACAAACCTAAACTGCATCTCATCTAAATTAACTCTCTCCTTAATTAGTTGGGCTATGACCCTCTTTGTGACTTTATCACCTGATCCTACAGTTTGATACTTCTGTAATTATTTCTGTCTAAGGCATCACCTTTACCTTTGTAGCAGTTGACTATGGTGCTGCTACACCAGTCATTGGTATGACTCATTCGTGTATCACCTGGTTAACTGTACAGGTGACTAGACTATAGTGTACACTGCCAGATATTTTAAACATCTCAGCAGTGATTCCTGATTGGCTGGGGGCTTTCGCTGTCTTCACATCCTTAATTGCTTTATCTACCAAGGTACTGTCAGTTCAGATAGCTGATCCCTCTGTTGGGTTAACATTTGACAGACTTTCTTTCTCCCATTCATTCTCTTCATTTAGTAACCTTTCATAGTGGCATCTCCAAGTCTCTCGCTTTGCAGCATCCTTAAACGCAAGTGAACCATCATCCATGTGGACACATTTCTCTCCTATGACATCATGATTCTCTCTCATACACTATCTTGCTATACGAAACACTTCAAGTCTCTGGTCCTCATGACAGAAAATTGGCAAATTTTTTCTTATCTGCTTCCTCCTAGTTAAGTAAATCTTTCTCTTAGCTTCCCTTCTGGCTATCTGATACAGTTCTCTGCTACTGCCACACTTCCAGTCCTTCCATGCCTATTTATTTTTCCTAATGGCCTTGTCAACTACATTGTTCCACTACCATGTCATCTTAGGTTGAGAGGGGACTTTGCACCAGCCACAGATTTGGTTAGTAATCCTCAACAGGTTCCTGTAGGAATCTCCAGTTGTCCTCCACATTATGTGATGCTATATCCTCCTCTTTTTCATCGAAAGCTTCAAGTAATATGTCTCTAAATCTCTGTCCATTCAGAGGATCCTTGAGCTTCCAGACCCTTCTTTTCCACACTGGTCATCTTCTGAGCAGCCATTTAGCCTTGATCCTTAAGTCACTAACTACTAACCTATGTTGTGGGGTGCATTCTTCACCTGGGAAAGTTTTGGCATTTCTAAGTAGCCATCTTTCTCATTTCCTGGCGAGAATGTATTCAATTGGGCTAGTGTACCCACCAGACTTGTAGGTGAACAGATGACTGGCAGGTTTCCTGAAGTTTTTTTTACATATCATAAGATCATTTGCATCACAGAACTCCAGCAGCCTGATTCCCTATGCATTGTGGGAACCAAATCTGTTGCCACCATGCACACCATGGAAGCTCCCTGGATGTTGTCCAACATGCCCATTGAAGTTTCCAGCCACAAAGACAAGGTCCCTGTCATTTGTCGACGAGGTATTCTGCAAGAGGGTGTCATAAAATCAGTCTTTCTGTTCATCAGGTAGCCCTGGCTGAGGGGATAGGTCGAGATAATGGTTGCTATTCCATGTTGCAGCACTAGTCTAAGCTTGCTTAAGTATTCTATCACAGACTCTGACTACCTCGATTACCTTATCAACCTATTTCGCAGCAAGGAGTATACCCATGTCTGCAAGCCCATCACTGTTCCCTACCCTGAAAATCTTATATCTATGTTCATTGCCTGTGAGGAATCTAGCAGAACTTCCTCTCTACCTTACTTCTTGAATGCAACGCAAATCTACACATTTCTGTTCAAGCATCTCAATAATTTCACCAGACCTACCTTTCAATGTACCAACATTAAGAGTGCTAACTCTGAGGGTGTGGAAGGTGTGGGCTCGCAAGACCCTGGGATGGGGAACAGCAGCATTATGCATCTGAAAAAAAACTCACTTTTGTGTTTGGCAGACCTCGCAAACATACAAAGAGGTTTCAGCCTGCATACACTTCACCATCATTATATTCACTTCATAATCACTGTTCAATGGGAGATAGACACTAGATAGGAATGGAGGAGGAGGGAGGGGGGAAGCATTCCGTATAGGTAACTGTTAGAGGTGTTCAGGAGGACATCCAGGAGAGGTTAGAGGAGAAAGACTTCTGGTATAGGTGGCAGGGGTGGGTTGGGAGGGCACATCATGAATGGCAAAACACTATGACTGCTCTACCTCCTTTCCAATGGTTGAAGCTTGCATTTAATGGGTCAGTTTCTTGACACTGGCATTGGCCATGACTATGATCTCACTTGGCTTGACAGGTCTTCTCAAGTACAGCATATTTCCAAAGGTCTTGGTCACTTGTCATTGCTTCTGTAAGGCCCAATATTTGAATATCATGCTTCACCACCTCATCCCATGTCTTCATGGGTCTACCTTTTCCACAGGTTTCCTCCACTGTTAGGGTCTGACACTTCACACAGCTGTCCTCATCCACACACATCACATCACCATACCAATGCAGTTGTCTCTCTTGCACACCACATTTGATGCTTCTAATGTCCAACTTTTCTCTCAGGGTGCTTATGCTGTTGTCTATGCACACTGACATTACACATACAGCGGAGCATACTAGCTTCATTTCTTACAAGCCTACACATCCTCAACAGTCACAGCTCATGTTTCGCTGCTGTGTAGCATGGCTGTTCGCTCACAGGCATCATACAGTTTGCTTTTTGCTCTGAGTGATAGGCCCTTTATTACCAGAGCTCTCTGAATTTTGCCCAGGC
The DNA here is from genome assembly GCA_029874955.1 of Octopus insularis. NCBI lineage: Eukaryota > Metazoa > Mollusca > Cephalopoda > Octopoda > Octopodidae > Octopus > Octopus insularis. The sequence continues at coordinate 2,715 of JARUKP010000936.1, forward strand.
TATACTTATTCTAGCAGCTACACTCTCAGACCATTCCACCCTACTGATTTGGTCACCAAGGTAACGGAAGTTATTGACTACTTCTAGTTTTTCCCTCTGGAATGTGATGGAATCTATTTTCTGTGCATTTTTGGTGTTTATTGTACTTGTGCACCTTCCACACACAAAAGCTATCTTCCTTGTTAACTTTCCTCTGATATTGCTACACCTCTTATGTGCCCATAGCTTACACCAGGTACACCTTATGGAGTTTCTACCTACACCTTTTCTACAGGTTGAGCAGGGCCATTTATCTGAAGGGTTTGTGATTTGTCCACCTTCCTACTTACTAAGACTTTGGTTTTTACTAGGTTAGCTCTAAGGCCCTTTGATTCTAGACCTTGCTTCCACACCTGAAACTTCTTCTGTAGTTCTGATAGTGATTCTGCTATAAGAGCAAGGTCATCAGCATAGAGGAGCTCCCAAGAGCAACCTGTCTTGAATTACTCCAATGCCTAGAGGACTATGATGAACAAAAGGGGGCTGAGAACTGATTCTTGATGAAGTCCTACTTGTACCCTGAATTCTTTGCTAAACTCATTGCCAACCTTCACCTTACTGACAGCATCCCTGTACATGGCTTGTATAATTCTCACCAACCACTCATCTATCCCACATGTCTTTGTGTGTGTGTGTGTGTGTGTGTGTGTGTGTCTATATATATATATATATAGACTTATATATGTGCATACATATATGCCTGTCTTTGTATATAGTATAAATACTATGTTTGTTTAGTTTAATGTCTGTTTTTCTGTGCTAGCTTGGTTTAGCGGGTAGGAGGGGAGAAATTGAGGCAGAATTTTTACAGTTGGTTGTTCTTCCAGTCACCAACTTGACTTGTTTTAATGTAAGGAATTTGTTTGATTTGTAGACAGGGAGTATCAACAAATATCACTGGTTGTAGCCCAGCCACAGATGGTGATAGCACCATTTGTGACCATAGCTCAGTATAGTTTTGTAAACATTCACACATATACACATGGTCTTGTCTTGCAAGTTACTTGGTGATGTGGTGGTCTTATGTAATAAGCACCCAGTACACTCTGTAAAGTGGTTGGCTTTAGCATGGGCAGCTAGCTGCAGAAACCATGCCAGTAAGACTAGGCACTGTCTTCTTACTTGTTAGCTCCTGTCAAACTGTCCAATCCATGTCAGCATAGTAAGCAGATGTTAAATAATGATGATGAAACACGTGCACACGTGCATGCACACATGCACATGCAATCACACATGCCTAGAATAAGCTAGATAGTGAAAGCATTGAAAGTAAGTACGAAATAGAATTCAGTTTATAACTAGTAAAATAGTGAAGAAATTAGTTATTCTTTCTTAGAAATACATACATACATACATACATACATACATACACACACACGCATGCACACACACACACACACACACACACACACACACACACACACTTACACTGCTTATAAACAGGGAAAGTCATTCATAACAAAAATCCATATTCACATGAAAACAAACATACGCATATATGCTTGTGCATACACATGCACGCTTAATGAAAGTATGTATTTAGCAAGTGAAAAAAAGCTTTACATCATTCTTGTAACTGTGTGTGCGTGTGCACATGTGAGTTTGTGCATGTGTGTCTTTGTTGTGAATGACTGTCTCTGTATCTAAGTGTTGTATGTATGCATGGTGTATATAGGTGGTCTGTGCATTCTTTTTGCTTTCTTTGTCAACTGAAATGGTGTCAGACTTTTGTAAATGTGTTGATATGATGATGAACAAATTTATTTGCATTTTGAGGCTTCTTGGAGGTCAGATTCACATTTTATAGTGACATTTCATATTTTAGTGTGTTCGTATATATTTTTCTTGGGTCAGAGGGAGTATCTGTCTATTTGTCTATCTATCTAGCTAGCTATAAGTAATATAAATCAGCGTTCACAACCATTATCAACACCAAAACCAATACAACCACTGCCTTTACCAACGCATCAAGACTTTAATGACTAACAACAATAGTATGAACAACATGAGTAACTCAATGTAAAATACAACACTGTTACATGAGATAATGTGGTAGTCTAATATATTTAAAATGTTAAATGAAACGTCTTTGATCTTAGGTCAATGAGAATTAATTTGGGGTTGGACATCAATGACAATACAAGTAAGAAGCACAATATGACACTGCCACTACCAACAACACTCCCATCATCACCCCATTAAAACCAACACTGCCAACCCATCAACTTTTGAATAACCAACTGATTACAAGAATAATAGTGTCAGTATGACAATGTCTGTAGCTACATATGTTGTATGTCAACAGAGGTGTGTGTGTGAATAGAGTGTAAAATTTTTAAGGTCCAAGATAGAGGTGGACAGGCAGAGTACTCATGAAACTGGTAAACTTTCTACTAACTGTGATTATATGATACTTTCTCCCACCTTACTCTTTTATCTTTTCATTTCTATTCTCACACTCAAAGGAATAAGACAATTTTTAGCTCTCACAAAACAGTTCTTTCCTGATGCTATTTTGCTACTGCATATTTGTTGAGAATAACTTCTGATCATTGCTGCTGTTTTGTTTACCTACAATTCAAGAGCTGAAGAAGATACTCCATTAACTGCTTAGACCATAATTTGTTATAGATCTATTGTAATGTCATACTTAAAATGGAATGGCACTTGGATGTATGGATCAGGGATCCTTCTGATAAACATGATGTTGATTATGAAAAAACCAAAAGTTTGTATGACAATATACTGAAAAAGGAAGGTGAAACTTCTAATGAAAAACCTTGAAATTCTCTCAATTCTGCTTGAATTGACAGCAAAGAACATTACTAAAGGGTTGTTACTTACAGAGAAAGGTCTGCAGGATTTTGCTGATAAAGATCCTAATATAACATAACATTTGCTAAACATAGCATAGACTAACATTTACTAAAAGAATTTGTACATGTCTTTATGTTCAAAACTCTCCTTTGACCCATCCAACATATATTCCTTTTCACTGACCATTTCACTTGTACCACTAGAAATGTCATCTCTTTTCTTAAAATGTCAGTTCTGTGATATTTTTTGTGTTAGAGACATTGGCCACTGATTAGTGGATCATATCATCAAACATCTACAAGTCATCTACTTAATATCACTTTGCTACTCATCACTTCGACTCACCTATCCATACTATTTCTCACCTCTCAGCTAGTCTGTGGGGTTATTTCACACTGAGGTTCCTCAGCTTTCTGCTATCATAAAGAGCAACACCTCATCTTCTCCCTTGGATGCTTTCTTCCCTCCTATGAGCATGAATAACATGACAACATCCGTGTAACTACACCCTACCACACTGCAATCTACATTGTACGCTACCATAACTTTTTTCTCACATCATATTTATTAAGGTATTTAAAGATCACATATCAAACTATGCTTAATCTTCAATGTTTATCACTGATACTTCATCTATTTGTTTTTAAAATGTTTGGAATTCACTAAATCATGGGAGGTAACTCCTTTTGCTTTTGTCCACTAGCAGTACCTTTATAAGTCAGCCCACTCTGAAAATGTACTCAACTATCTTGTGTATTATTGAGTGATTTTACAATTATTAATAACATGATCCAACTGTTCTTTACATGCAAATTTTGTATGTGTGTTTCTATGATTATTTACATTTGTACTCTTCAAAAATCACTTTGTTATCTCTACTGTTAAGAAATTGCTTGCTTGCTTTCTGTTTTTAAAGATGAATGAAATAAAAGATCCCTTATTTGAAAAAGTGATAAGAGTTAGTGAAAGGAAGGACATCTAGCTAGCATGGAAGTAGATTTAGAATGAATATATGTATTTTCCTTCTCCTTATCTTTTTATATCTGTTTTGGGGCTATATAGTTGAAGATACTTGCCCAAGGCACCACGCAGCAAGAATAACCCAAATCATGTGGTTGTGAAATAAACTTTTTTAACCATACGTTCATGCTTGCATGTGTTCATATATATGTATATTTGTGTGTGCTTCAAACAGGAACAGGGAAGACCCACAGACCTTGATTTTCTCTGATTTGGGAATCCAAAGGACCACATTTATAGTAATGCAAGCAAAGACAGCCAGTCTGTGCAAGATTAGTGTACAACAGCACTCAGTTCATTTGGATTGCCAAACTCTGGAGAGTGTTGATGTAGTTTCATGACTAGCAATGGAAACTTAGAAAGTGATGTAGAAAAGCGGATTAGAAAAGTTTCAGATGCCCTCCAGTGCTTGAAGCTTGTATGGTTAAACTCTTCTATCAACTGATGTACCAAACTGTGCCTGTATAGAACCAATATCTTTCCAAGAGCAACTTATGCCTGCAAGATGTGGAAAAACACTAGCAGGATCTATAGAACTGCAGATTTTTTCCACAGACATTGTCGTGAGATCCACTCCAAGAACCTCTTGGTGGAAAAACATGAATGAATTAATTATGGGGAAAGGTCAATCTGAGTCAGTTATGGGATATAATTGCTGTGAGATGGTGGAAGATTTTCAGCCATGTACTACACATGAATATAAGCTTGAGAAAAGATGTCAGAGGTAAGAAAAATATGTGGGTTAAACTTGATAGTTTGTGTAAATGGAAAAGAAAATATAATACCCCTTCCAAAAATGAAAGTATTTTTAAAATAGATAAAAAAAAAATATCAACTTGATTATGGCAGCTTTAAGACAGCTCAGGAATATGGCACATGCATTCTTCACTATGACCCTGGAAAGATCTTCTGACACCTCCTTGATCTTGGCCGCCAGCTTGGCCTTGGTGTGTGTTACAGGCATAGTGGTTGGTGTCTTTCTCAACCATGCTCCATACATAATAACCCATGAGATTGCAATTGGTGGATAAAGGGATGTGTGATGAGAGGTGAGCAAGTAATAGGACTGTTAGAGGAGTGGGAGGTGGTCACTGAGACCAATAATGTTGACTTGGCAGTATGTATATATGTATGTATGTGTGTGTATGTATATATATATATATATATATATATATATGTGTGTGTGTGTGTGTGTGTGTGTGTGTGTGTGTGTATTTACATGCACACACATACATAATGCATATTACTGGATTTGCGCGTGTAAACAGATTGGCTACTTGATACTTTGGCATTGGGCAAGTGATGTAGACACCTCTGTTGAGAACCCCATAAGGTTTAAAAATCAATGCAGGTTGTTCATAACTTTTCCCAATCTGCAAAGAAATAGTTATATTTGCCCTGCCTGTATGTCTGCTATGTAGGTCTCTCTCTCTCTCTCGCTCTCACTTTCGCCAAGCTTGGACTGGCAGGTGTGTCTTTTGTACATACTGTTTTGAATTAATGTAGCTCTTTGTCATCTGCTTCATGAGATGCAACAAAATCACACGTGTGCATGCGTGCACACACACAGACGCCTATTGTATAGAGATGGATTTAACCAAGAACTCAATAGAAATTATGCATCAAAGAGATTGCAGTCTAAAGAGTAGATTTATTATCCTTACAATGATGCCTGTTTTGATTGTGTGAATCTTACCTTTCAAAGGAAAATCGAAATTAGGAATATTCTTTGCACTAAGATTGCTGAAAATTTTGTTACTCTATCAAGAGCACTAAAAACATTTCATTGATGTTTCCCAAAAATATTTTCTTCTCTATGGATGATTATAAGTCAAATTGAACTAATGACTCTTATCGTCTACAACACAATTAAATGAAAGAAATATCTACTGAACCTATCAATATTACAAATTAGAACATTTTGTACTAAGAATCGTTATCCCCTATAAACAACATAATAGATTTATTGTAGATTAATAATCTAAAACTTTAATCTTATTGGCATCTTTTCTAGAAATAGGTGGACATGATGACCCTTTTAGATTTATCTGTATCAGATTCTGCCATTGACAGAAAATGTATGTAAAAAAAAAATTAAATGATATATGGTTCATAACTTTCACAGATCAATAGTGGACTAAACTTGTACCAATAAATCTGACTAAATTCCAGTTATTAATTATTCTTGCTTTTAATATCACCAGCATATTTTCAATCAACTCATGCATACATTTCATCATCTTTATCATCATTGTTTTAATGTCCTTTTTTAACATTCTTGCATGGTTTTGACAAAATTGGTCAAAGCAGATTTTTGCATAGTGTCACCTGTTTCCAAGCAAGGTAATATTCCCTCCTGGCTGGATCTGTTTTCATGGAAGATTGGAAATCATCCACACCACACATATATTGTATACCTTTATGAATAAATGTACTTAGTAATATACTCTTAACCTGTAAGATATGTTGTCACATGCAGAATTATATATCTATAATATATAAATCCTGTTTTGTCTGCGTGTGTATATGTGTGTAAAAGATTATAATGGCCATACTTTTCGACTGATCATGCTGAAATTTTACACATAGATAAAAGATGTCACAGTGGGTGCATCAGTTAAATTTTATAACGTGATTGTTAGTTTCAAAGTGAGATTTGCCCTTTTTTAATCAAAATCCTGATGGAAAATCCGATTTCAATAGCGCTTATTGGCTATCATTCCACAAATCATGTATGAACAGCCACTATGTTCGTCCATTCAGCATCAGAGCATTAATTGCATTAGGCTTTCTAAGCAATTTCATGAAAGAACATATGTGATTGCAGTAAAAATTAACACTCTAGAATGAACTGTACTCGAACATGTGCATCCAGGCATGTCTTTCTGTGTTTAATAAATAAGCTGACACAAAAGAGTTAGAAGACAAGGCAATTATTTTGAATAAGCAAAAATGGAATAGAATATTAACTTTTATCGAATAAGTAGCACTATTTGGCGATCAATCAACTGTGTGAATATTTTCTTACAACAAAATTTAATTGACAGTAGAAAATGACAAATTGATTGGTAATTGAACGTGGAAATTTGGGTGACAAATATCTAAAACTTTAGCTAACAGTTTCTTACATAAAGCAAGAAACAAGCAGTATTTTTTGACTTTTGCATGACTCATTTGATTTGACACGTACATGCCCATTGTTTATTCTTTAATTCCATTTCAAGAAGAAGGAATATTAGTATCAACATTTCAAATTATGAGTTATTTTTTTATCAGTAAGCATAATTGAATGATATTTTGGTAAATTCTTCTTATCATTTTGATGAATTTTCAGTTACATTCTAAAATAAGCAGTATTAGGTCGTTCATCCACAAGGTTTGCTACATTATCGATCAACATCGCATATTGCCAAACCCTATATCCCATTTGAAGATTTCAGGTTATGTAGACTTAACTTTATTTATAAAGAATTTTCATTACTTCCAAATTAATCAAAGGTAATTTTAATGCTAACATCCTTTTTTCCCAAAAGAAGCCTGGTTTTGGCTGTTTTTCATTTTCAGAGATGATCTAAGGTGGCAAACTGGCAGAATTGTTAGCATACCAGGTGAAATACTTAGCAGTATTTCACCTGTCGCTACGTTCTGAGTTCAAATTCCACCAAGGTTGATAAATTAAGTACCA
>JARUKP010000937.1:0-10272 GCA_029874955.1 Octopus insularis
AGTGTTTTCTACTATAGCCTCGGGCCGACCAAAGCCTTGTGAGTGGATTTGGTAGACGGAAACTGAAAGAAGCCTGTATGTATGTATGTGTGTGTGTGTGTTTGTGCGTCTGTGTTTGTCCCCCCACCATCGCTTGACGACCGATGCTGGTGTGTCTACATCCCCGTAACTTAGCTGTTCAGCAAAAGAGACCGATAGAATAAGTACTAGGCTTACAAAGAATTAGTCCTGGGGTCGATTTGTTCGACTAAAAGGCGGTGCTCCAGCATGGCCTCAGTCAAAATGACTGAAACAAGTAAAAGAGTGTGTGTGTGTGTGTGTGTGTGTGTGTGTGTGCGTGTGTGTGTGTATAATGAATATCATAGTGATCGTCCTTAAACATCCAAGTTCCATGCTGCCATGTCTTGGATGGTTTTGACAAGATCTGATGAGTAGGGAAACTGCATCATGTTCTGTTATCTTCTTTGGTGTGTGACTCTCCAACTGAATGCCCTTCCTCTAATGCCAGCAACTTTACAGAGGTTCCTGGGTGCTTTTAGTGGCACCATCACCAGTGATGGTCACTTCATAATTTGCTCGGCTAAAAGTGTAAAGTGGATCCTGTATATGAAGGAAAGTGGAAGAGGGTAGGTAGGAGAGGAATAGTTTTAGGATATAAAGTGGAGGAGAAGGAGTGACATGAAATGAAACACAACATAAACAACCAGTCTAGGAATTGAAACCTTGCAATCATGAAACGTTACAACCACACCATCATATAGATAGAGAGGGAGGAGGGGAGGAGAGAGAGATAAACGGACAGACAGACAGACAGATATACATGCATACAAATATATTTGTGTATATGCATCATCATTATTTAACATCTGTTTTCTATGCTGGCATGGGTTGGATGGTTTGACACGAACTGGCCAGCTGAAGACCTGCCCAGGCTCTCCTCTTGACTGTTCTGGCATGTTTTCTATGGCTGGATTCACTTTCTAATGCCAATCACTTTACAGTGTGTACTGGGTGCTTTTTACATGGCACCAGTATCTGTGAACCTGCAAGACAAGGATTTCTCAGCCGAGACAGCGACATGCCAGTACGTATGGATGGCCATGATTTTACTTGTCTTAACGTGTCTTCTCAGGCAGAGCAAATCACCAGAAATCTCAGTCTCTTGTCATCTCCACAATGAGGCCCAACATCTGAAGACCCTTATGCATGTGTGTATGTATGCCATCATCATCATCAGCATCATTTAACATGTTTTCCATCCTGGCATGGGTTGGATGGTTCAACTGGGGTCTGGAAAGTCAGGAGGCTGCACCTGACACCAGTCTGATCTGGCAATATTTCTACAGCTGGATGCCCTTCCTAACACCAACCACTCCGATAGTGTAGTGGATGCTTTTTACATGCCACCAGCACAGGGGCCAGGGGGCTGGCATCAACCACGATTGGATGGTGCTTTTTACATGATACCAACACATGAGCCAGTCAAGGCGGTGCTGGCATCGGCCACATTTGGATGGTGCTTTTTATGTGCCACCAGCACAGAAGCCAGTCAGGGCAAGGGGGCTGGCATTGACCACGTTTGGATGGTGCTTTTTATGTGCCACTGGCACGGGGACCACAACTAAAATTTCCATTTCATTGTGATTTCATTTCATTCTGATTTCATTTCATTGTGATTTCATTTCATTCTGGTTTCATTTCATTGTGATTTCATTTCATTTTGATGTTGATGTACTTGACTCAATAGGTCTCCTCAAGCACGTCATGTCACCCTACAATCCAAGTGTACTTTTTGAGTTGGCTGATTAGGTGACATTGGTGTAGGTTACAACAGTGATCTCACTTTACTTGCCGGGTCTTCTCAATTACAGCATATCTCCAGAAGTCTCGGTCTTTTGTCATTGCCTCTGTGAGGGTTAGGGTTAGGGTTACCCATGCTTACCCACCTCATCCCATGTCTTCCTGGGTCTCCCTCTATCCCGAATTCCTTCCACTGTTTGGGAGTGGCACTTCTTCACCCAGCTCTCCTCATCCATCCATAATATATGACCATACCAATGCAAACGTCTCTCTTGCACTCCACATCCGATGCTCCTTATGTCTAACATTTCCCTCAGGGCTTTTACACTCTGTCTTGTGTGCACACTGACGTTACACATCCAGTGGATCATACAAACTTCATTTCTTTTGAACCTACACATGTCTTCAGCAGTCACGACCGATGTTTCACTGCCATGAAGCATGGCAGTTCACACACATGCATTGTACAATCTACCTTTCATTCTGAACGAGAAGCCCTTTGTCACCAGCAGGGGTAGAAGCTTTCTAAACTTTGCCCAGGTTATTCTTATTTTAGTGGTAACACTCTCAGAGCATCCACCCCTACTACTAACTTGGTCACTTAGATAGCGGAAGTTATCAACTACTTCTAGTTTCTCCCCCTGGAGTGTGATGGAATCTGTCTTCTGAGCATCTGTGGTGTTTATTGCCCCTGTACATCTGCCACACACAAAAGCTATCTTCCTGGTTAATCTTCCTTTGATGTTGCTGCACCTCTTATGTATCCATAGCTTATACGGGGTACATCTTATGGAGTTTCTACTTACACCTTTTCTACAGATCAGGCAGGGCCACTTACCTGAGGGGATGTGTGATGAGTTCACCTTCCTACTTATTAGAACTTTGGTCTTTGCTACATTGACTCTAAGGTCTTTTGATTCTAAACCTTGCTTCTACACCCAAAATTTCTTCTATATATGTGTGTGTGTGTGTGTGTGTGTGTGTGTGTGTGTGTGTGTGTGTGTGTGTATATATATATATATATATATATATATATATATATATATACATTTACAAATATGGTCTCTTTCTTTTTCGTCTCTCCTGCTTGTTTCCCTCCTTATCTACAACTTTTAAGAAATATTTATGTACACTTAATTATTCATTTGTGTGTTGAAATCCATATTCCAAATTTTGATGGTTTATGTCTATTGTATTACTGATGTTTAAACTTTTGACATGTGTACATTTAGTCATTTTAAGATTCAATTCTTTGTTTTCTCTCTCCATCATTTTCATATTTATTTATTCACTTCAATATCATTATTCTGTATTATTTTCTCTGTGAATAGTATTTTTCCTCCCGCGGGAGCTGGCTTCAAAAGTTTGGCGACGTCGAATGTTATGTATACATAAATTGTCTCAAAGTTCGTTTGGAATATCTCCTTACAGCGCAGTATGTATCTATGGAAAGTACACTCTTACAAAGTTTGTTCATTTAACCGTATTGTAAATGGTACAATGAATTGAACATAAAGCAATATAAAGAATAAAATAACCTAGTTAACATGAGTAATATAATACAATAAAATTACGCATAGGAATTAATTTATGAAGGTCAAAAACGAAGACAACTAACTAATACAAAGAACGAAACAAATACTAATTTTAGATTCCTTGTACATGCGCTCTCTCTCTCTCTCTCTCTCTCTCTCTCTCTCTCTCTCTCTCTCTCTCTCTCTCACGACATACAGAAATCGTGACAAACTAATGCTTTGCCGTATCTAAGTGTGGTCAGACTTTCATTCAAGGTAGCAATTATTTCCCCAAGAAATATTCTCCCGAAGAAATTCATTACTCACAGAATAGCAGTAATAAAGAGGAAGTAACAATTGAAGAAGTTCTGCCGTGTATGATGTTTTCATCCTAATGCAATATGCAGATGCACTGCGACCTACAGGGGTCGAGCTACATACGTAGTTGAAGTGTGACACAAAATATATAGCGCATTATCTTATATGATAAAAAAAAAACTGAAATGAAGCCATAAATACTTTCAGAAAACCAGTTCAGATGATACATACAGAATGGCCATCACTGCCACCTCACCACGCATTACATCAATTTCGCTACTGTACATAAGAAAAGAGGCAGGATTTCATATCTAAGTGATTTATCCTTGGGCAATGAAGCAATATGCATAACGCTTAATGAAACGTAACAGTCTGCAGACATAGAGCACGTGGAGATAAACATAAAAGCATGTCATGCTTCGTAAAATCGGAAAATATGGTAAAAAAACCCTAAAAATGACAGACTCTTAACTGTTCCCATAAGGAAAGTGGGCCTGGGACACGCCATTTGCACAGAGAAAGCAAATCAATGCCGTAAAATCTACATCATATAAAGGCGGTGACCTGGCAGAATCGCTTAGCATTTCGCCCTTCTTTACGCCCTAAGTTTTTAATTCCGCCAAGATCAACATTGCATTTCATCCTTTCGGAGCCGATGAAATAAATGCCGTTTGGGTGCTGGAATCGATGTATTCGACTTACCCCACCCCAGAATTTGCTGGCTTTGTGCAGAAGTTTCAAACCAATTTGTACATTATATCGTTCGCCTGACACGTTTATTCACGATAATGTATTTAGAACAATAAAAAATGATTATGTGCGAAACAAGTTCAACGTATCAGTGTAATTCTGTTTGGCGACTTCGATTTCTCTAACATCAAATTATTCAAAGGTGACATAATTTCAGAATTGTTACGCTATGAAGATCGTCACGGAGAGACTATTTCATCTCTCTAAAACCATGTTAATGTAACGAATAATACTGAATTCGACCAGTAGCAATAACATGTTGGATCTATGCTTCACTAATAACATAGACCGCATCCATTATGTAAATAATAGATACCATAGTAGAACTAGCAATTCATTGTCCGTAGAAAATAAAAGATATCACATAGGAATCACTCGAAACCTATCAGGCCGGATCTTCTATAAAGCTGACTGAATCAAAATTTGCCGGAAATTTTCACTATACTAGACAATGATAGGAAACCTAAAGAATTTATGCCAATAATGCAAATAATATGCATTAGATTCGTCCCCAAGTGAAGAATCCTCATGAATAATGGTTCCTCATTTCGGAATCGTATTACTAACATGGCAAAAATGTACAAGCGAGTGACTAATTGGATTCTGAGTTCAATCAAAACAAGGAAAACAAATATGATGATCCAATTGGGAACATTTTGTTACACAGATATCATGGATTACTGCTCCCTATTATAGGCCTCTCATTGAGGAGCTCTCGAAGCAATTCAATGCTGTTACTCAAGATTGATTCAGTGTGACGGATGAAGAAAAGGGAGAATTAAGGAACAAAGTCGAAAAGTGGTTCAAATGTGTGTATGTGTCAGGAACAGTCGTGGTTCTGTGGTAAGAAGCTTGCTTCCTAACTACATAACTCGGGGTTCAGTCCCACTGCGGGGCAACTTGGGCAAGTGTTTTTTTTTTTTTTATTGTAGCCTCGAGCCAATCAAATCCTTGTAAGTAGATTTAGTAGACGGAAACTGAAATAAGCCTATTGCATATATTATATTTATACATGTATGTATGTGTGCGTGTCTCCTAGTGTCTGTTTGTTCCCCCATAACCGTTTGACAACCGGTGTGGGTGTGTTGACGTCCCCGTAACTTAGCGATTCAGTAAATGATTAAATATGGACTAGGATTTAAAAGTAATTTCTGGGGTCGATTTGTTCGTCTAAAACTCTTCAAAGTGATAGTCCAGCATGTCGGAAGTCAAACGACTGAAACAAGTAAAAGAATAATAGAACAAGGAAATACGTGTGTGTGTGTGTGTGTGTGTGTGTGTGTGTAGGAGTAAGTAGTTTGAGATTGTAATGCTTAAATCACTGTATGCTTCCGCTAATTCATTTAGTGTAAGGGCTGGATATTGCAAGAGTTCACTGTTATATGGCCCACTGCTTTTCAATACCGGTTCAAGAAACTTTGGAGAAGGAGGCGTGGATATGGTTGTCTTCAACAAGCACTTAGGCAAAATTTTAGTTGAGATATTAGATTAAGCCACGTCAAGAAAAGGAACTCAATTAAGGAGACGTTGTTCAAATTCTTGCTTAACCACAATTAAACACGGATGGAAGCCTCCGCAAATAAAATAAAATAAAACACCCATAACAATAGCGACACCCTAGCCATAATATCTGCAAGAAAATTATAAGCTTTGCGCACACAACCATACCCGTATATGTTTAGGTAAACTCGTTCCCAAGCAAATATATATTAATTTATATTTTGTTTCAACTGATCTAATAAGTGATAATTTTATGTACTTTTAAAATATTGTGCGCTGGTATTAGCTTATTAGGAGAGAAATATAATGATTGACCCATAAAATTACCCCACCTCCCAAACATACCCTGCATATGAACGATCATATATTTGGGTTCAAACATATATTGAATATCAGTCAGATTGCAATAACGCATAAAAACTAAGCTTTTTATTTTAGATTATATCTGTCATTTTATACACACACACAAGCATATATGAAAACTTTGATGCGAATGCGCGTATATAATTACCTATGTGTGAGTGTGCATGTATATAATTAAGTACATGTGAGTGTGAATGGTGAATACATATACACACATACATATATTCACACACATATATAATGCATTTAGCCTTCTCTGGACCTTCGTGCTATCTCCTGCAATTTGGCGTATTGCCATGGAGAAATCGAGAGAAATTATTTGGCATTTGCAAGCGGCTTTACAATATTGGCATGTTTTTGCACGCGCGTGCGCGTTTCCATATGAGAATCTTTAAAAGAAAGCGATACAATTTGTATGAGTGTGCATGTGATCCTTCCCTACAAGAATAAAACTCCTTTTTCTTTAAGCCCACGTGATGCTATTAACGTTAAGCGTCTTGTAGAAATATATAGTGCCGATCTAGGTATTGAGTGTAAATCGCGGTAGACTAAAGTACCAAGTTTCTCTCCCCTTCAAACACCACGCTCACCACGATAACTTTCACTTTCATTTTCTTTGAGAATTTAATTATTTTTATTTTGCAAGGTTTTTCAACGAGTAGTAAGTTAAGTCATGTGATCAATTGGAGTATTTCGCGTCGAAACTGACGTACACCTATCAAGTTTTATTTATGCCTGTATCAAATTCAAAACACCTAAACTATTTCCCCCTTTACTGAAATGTCAAGGTTTCATTGTAACTAACAGGAAGCCATAGAAATATAATTCATTAATCCAGTCTACAGGAATATTAAGATTAACATGAGAAAATTCCTGCCAGGCTTAATTCTGCAACATATTTTCATTTTTATGATTATTATTACCATTATTAGAAGTCATTATTAACTAGAAATCATTTCAAAAAGAATGTATCATGCATAAAATATTAACTATTATTATTGTCATCATTATCATTATTACCATTATTACTTTGCATTTTGAAACATGCGTACGTGTCTTCAAACAGCTGCTAGGAAATTGGATTGTAACCAAGATGCTCTTGAGAATAAGATATGATTTTTTATCATTTATTATAATACATTTTGCATAGAAAGGAATTTGCAGTCGGTGTAATTTTATCCCAATACCTGGGCTAGACAAAAGGTCTGTCTTTTAGATATTATTTTATTGTTTCCCTCGAAATATTATGTTTACAATGTATTGTATGTAGAATTTCAATTAAAGAGTGTAGCTCGGGATACAACTGTTCTTAAGAAAGCTTTCAAACAGTTATTGAATACACGGAAACGATTTTTAAAGCGAAAAAAAATTTCAAAACTAAACTCAAAGGGGCTTCATGAAAAATCACATACACGCAAGTTCACACAGTCATAATTTGACACCCTAAAGTGTAAGTTTGCACGATATGATGGAAGAGTGTCATCCCCATCAATGACAAAGCAGACATGTACAACGTTACGAAAAGTTCTGTTTATAGATTTGTTATTAATATATAACAAAGAGAGATTTCATACATGGCTTGAGTTCATTCGAAATAAGAGACATGGCAGTATATCTCGCAAAGGACCAAGAGTATTAACAATTTAATTTATTCAAAGTTAGTCGAAGTAGAAAGAGAGTCCCTCTACTCAACAAAGGCATCTGATGGCTTGAATATGCTTGAAAATGAGGAATTATAAATGAAATCTAAATGAGAAATCGCAAAACGTATTATCGTTTTCTCCAATAGGACAGCAAGCGGCATTGGTTGTGACGATTAATATATGAAACATTGTCAGCTTTTAATTAAATATAAGGCTAGTAGCCATGTGTTGTTGTCATACGGAAGCTGTACTTGAACACAGAATCTAAAATAGTACCATACACCCATACAATATTCGATGGGAATGTTCGTAGTTCTTCTAGAGCTACTTAAGATAAAAAAAAACAGCAATAACGAAAGGTATAATGCCGATGTTTTCTTCGAAACATATGTTGGAAGTATAAAGATTTTAATAACACCTGCGTATAACTCCATTTCTTAATAAATATCCATACATACATATATAAATATACATATATGTATACATACATATGTATATATATATATATATATATATGCACATATTTATACATATATATATATGTACATATACATACACATATATATATATATTTATATATATACATATGTATACACACACACACGGCGTTTAGGAATGAAGTAGATAAGATCCGGGCTACATATGTTTCTAAGCGAGCGAAACCTCAGAAGTGGGGATATATCGAAGCGAGGTGTATACCGCAGGCTACTCTTCAGGCCATGGATATATTGATTAAATGAAAGTTTACGTTGTCGCAAGGAAGTCCATGATAACACATACATAGATTCACTCAATGTGTAGAGAGCACGGTAGTAGAGGAGAATATATTTATATATACGACCATAAATTTCACTCCGAAGACTTCGATAGGCTTCGGGCTATGTGTGTATTAATCTGCGTTTATGTATGTGTATCTCCGAGAATGTAAATACCAGATGTAAACATAAGTACTGGTGTCCATTTGTTTGACTAAACGTTGCATAACGATGCCCCAGCAACGGCGCACTCGAATAACTGAAACAAGTAATAGGCAAAACGTAGACTCAATCCTTCGTCCGTTTGAACGCTAACATCTGGGTCTCTATCAGATTCTAATTTTTGCTAGAATTTTAGCTGGGGATAAATACTTCACTTACGTACTTCATGAAATGTTAACAGACACCACATACATTTTCTGACGAAATTATACAATTATAAAGCAAACGGGAGAACTCACTCTAGTATGATAAAAAATTTAAACCCAGCAATAATGGAATTCAATTCATAAAACGAATTATTTCGATAACACGATGATGCATTTAATCTGATATTCTAAGGTTTCAACGAATGCCATCACCCCATTAGATATAGTAATATCAAACCTCACTCATTTATTTAACTATTAATGTTTATTTTTTCTTTCATATATACTGATTTCTATGTACAAAATAACGTCGACATCGTAGGAATCGTACGCTGCGATTGGAAGTGCAGGTCGTTTTTAATTGAGAAGAGTTCACTTGAGCACGATCTTTTTATTTAAACTACAGCAATTACTAACTTTGTGCAAGCAACATTTACAATGCTCTGGTAGGTACATAGAAAGATTATATATATATATATACACACAATATATTTTCCGCTCTTTCTCCCTCTCACGATATCTCGTTCTCTATCTCTCCATCTCGGTTTCTCTGTGCCTTGCTCTATTTTCCGTTCGGCGAACACTCAATCCTTATGTATAATGCATTGGCATGATACGTAATCAGGATGAGTGCTCAAATAAATACACGCGCGTGTGCATGCGTGTGCATGGAGAACACACAAACGATATACAAACATTGATATTTATAAGTGTGCATGTGTGTGTGTGTGTGTGTGTGTGTGTATGTTCATATGTGTATCAATATATATTTATGTATCTATTTATATGTAGATGTGTGTGCATATGTATGTGTATAGATATATACATATAAAATGTATATGCATGTTTATGTGCATATATAGATAGATATAAACACATACACACACTTGTTTGTATGCGCGTGTGTGTTTAGACAGCGAAAGAAAGATCAAAAGCTATACGCCATTACTAACTCCCTGATGTCTGCAATGGGGATGAAGTACGGTTTCAAACCTCAACTAATACAGAAAAAAAAAAAACAACAGCAAAGACTAAAACTGCAAAAAAGCAACAACAACAAAACAAGAGCAATAACTGCGAGAAAAATATCTATCTAACAAAGAATTTACAATGAAATGAATTCCTGCATAGGGTTTATATTACGCTGTAAAACGATGTATATATAGTTTGTTTCTATATAATTCATTGGAGTTTCAGGTGTGTCTTTCTGTTTATTTTACTTTCAAAACTGCATGAAGAATTGATTAAATACGCATTCTAT
>JARUKP010000938.1:0-10272 GCA_029874955.1 Octopus insularis
GCCGCTACCGCCGCCGCTACCGCCGCCGCTACCGCCGCCGCTACCGCCGCCGCTACCGCCGCCGCTACCGCCGCCGCCGTTGCTGCCATCAACGCCGCCTTCGCCACCACCACCACTAACTCCACCACCACTACCATCACCACCACAACCACCACCACCAACAACAACAACAACAACAACAACCATCACCACCACCACCACCACATCAAAATCAACATCAAGAACAACGGCATCAATATTAGTCTCAGTCAGTCGTCAGTGAAATGTCAGCTGACACTGCAGTCGTGAATATTTGATGGACATCCAATTAAAGATGGCGCTCTCTGCGGCGTTCTAAAGCGAACAGGCAGGTGAAGATGGACACGAAATATCAGGCAACAACCAGCCGACGACGTTCCAATCAGCCATGAAGTTGAGGGTCGACATTCATTTTAGCACTATCGCAGCTAAAACAACAACTTCCATTGCCTAAATGCTGGTGATGACGTCCGTATATTTATCACACGAAATCACAGACACATAGAATCACAGAATCACAGACACATATAGAATCAGAGATGCACTCACGAACACGCGCTTTAACACGTACACATGAAATCACACAGGTGCTCATACATACTGAATAACCAATTTCCTTTACGACATTTCCCCTGAGCTTGTTACATATAACTGTCTGCTTGTCTATCTGTGTATGTGTATGCAAGTGTACATGTTTGTTTGTATGCATGTATGTATGTATGTATGTAGTTATGCATGTATGTATATATAGATATGGATATACATATTTACATACACACACACATATATATATATTTTTTTCTTTTATTCTTAGAACATTCTTAAAAGAGTTAGAAAAATATGAGACTATTCCGGAAGATGTTGGGCATTGTTTTGTCACATGGGTAAGTAATATCTCACTAGCATCATTATTTTTTGCAGTTTAACATAGATAACTCATCTGAAAATGAGTACCAGATGATTGCCAGTGCAGCTCTTTCTCCTTCCAGCTGTCACATCCTGACTGTTCTGCTGAATCAAAGGAGAGAGAGTTGAGAGGGTGTCCGTGTTTGTTCACATCTACATAGACACCTAAAACAATTAGCAAGTGTGGTACATGTTGCTAGATCATACTAGGTTGCAAGTGATGGCTAAGATAACTTAAAGTTAATTTTATTTATTGAGAAAATGATAAAAATTTAAGGATTCAGTCCATACTTCAAAGTAGTTTTGAGGCAACTATAGCCATTTAACTCTTGTATCTTGTTGATCTATGTACAATAATACTCGACCTACAATTGTCTTATCCATCTGTTATAAACAAGTTGCAGTTGTTGCAACCATCTGTTATAAGCCGTTCTTTTAATAGTTACTTTTATAAATAAATAATTGTAACAACCCACGCTTTTTACTTCTTTATTTACCACTTAAAAGCATTAAAATCATGAAACCTTGATTTGTACATATAATTCAGTTTTCATTAAAATAAAAATATTTTCTTTTACAGGCAGAAAAGTTTTCTATATATGTACTATACTGCAAAAACAAGCCAGATTCAAGTCAGCTTCTTATGGAACATGCTGGGACTTTCTTCGAGGTACAATCATTTTAACTTTTGTTTGTTAGAGTAAATTTCAATATCATGAAAAAAGAATTCCAAAAGTGAGAACTAAAAAATTGTGTTTATATGCTTGTATCTCTAAAATCTATATAACTTTTCTTCTGATCATAATGAGGCCTTTTCTGGCATGAACTGCTTTAAGAATTCTTACTTCATGAAATAAAGGAAGGTAGGTTAGTTAGAAGAGGAAAAATATATAACAGAAGAATGAATTTTCTTTATTTCACATTGTCAACATGTTAACTGCCAACATGTTAATTGTGAAACAATTGGCTGAGGTCTGTTGTTATTGTTTAGCCACTGTGTAAATAGTATCTAATAGACTAGGGCATTGGGGAAGCATCAGGTGGAAAGCAAGCTGGAAATTTTATATGAACAGTTCTAGACTGGGTGAGAACACATCTTTGTTTCA
Source organism: Octopus insularis (assembly GCA_029874955.1). Classification (NCBI taxonomy): domain Eukaryota; kingdom Metazoa; phylum Mollusca; class Cephalopoda; order Octopoda; family Octopodidae; genus Octopus; species Octopus insularis. The sequence goes on from JARUKP010000938.1 coordinate 2,031, forward strand.
GAAATAAATATTCAAAATCAATTTCTATTGATATATTTGATACAAGGATTCCTTCCTTCTTGAATGAAATGGTTTAGAGTTATTTCTGCATGGCATTGTGTATATGTGAGGAGGTTTTATGCAAAGCATTTAGTTGGAGGACATTGCAAAAAGTAAAAATATAAGACTTAGTATCAGGTAGATTGATGTCATGATAGAAATATACTCACTATGTTAAAAACTATTGGTAATTGTACATTTTTCCTTCCACTTCTTTTTTTTTACAGGAAATACAACAAAAACATAAACTGAGTGAACCATTATCATCGTATTTGATCAAACCAGTTCAAAGGATCACGAAATATCGATTGCTTCTAAAGGATTTGCTTTCCTGTTGTGAAAATGATACTGGAGAAATTAAGGTAGGCTGCTTCTTTCTATATTCAATCATTTCATGGAATAAACTTTTGTTTCCTTGATCAGTTTTATTATAACTGTTTTTGCTCAGTATATGCTTCTGTAATTTGTAGTTTTTCACTTGTTATCATCATCATTTATGCCTGTTTCTCTTGCTGGCATGGGTTGGATGGTTCATTATGGTTTAAGTCAGATCTACCATTCTATATTTTTGAGATGAGTAACTATATACATTATTTACAATAGACAGATAGGTGTCCTCACCTTATTTGTTGTTTCCACAACATTTTGGCTGATGTACTCTCCAGCCTTCATCAGGTGTTCTGATGGAAATTTGACTAATGGATACTCTGTTCTCTTTCCTAAGGTATTCTTTTTTTTTTTTTTGCTGGTATTATTTTTTGTTGATGTTATTTCCCAAGTCCATGCCTGGGATTGAACTCAGAATCTGGGGGTTAGTAGCCTGCACTCTTATCCACTATTCTATATGCCCATAAGCAATTATAGAGTGAATTTTTGGGCCTGTAAACCTAACATTTTATCTTTTCTTACTAGTATTACATGTATATATCAAAGTATTCCATGTATATATATTGGCTATTACTTGTGCTATCCTTCCTTTATTGTATGTGTAAATATTAGAAAGTGATGGAAAAAATGGGGCATAAGAGAGATAGGTAAGAGGGTGTCGTGAAGCCATATGGAGAGAGGTCGGTGAGAGAGAGAGATGGAAGGGTGTTGAGATAGCAAAGTAGCTCTTATGGGAAAGTTTCAGGAGACAGAGTGACAGGATGAATGCAACAAGAGCATTCCAACTACCATTACCAGGGCAAACTTTGGGAACTTTTATGGTGCTGTCCAATATGTTTATTAAAGTCAACAGCTGCAATGAGATCACTGGTTTTGCCATTTGGGTATCATTCTATCTATATGGTATGTGAGTAGCATTTGTCTTACTTCACCAGATATTTTCAGTATCTCAGTGATGAATACCCATAATGGTCCAGTTGCTTTCCTTGATTTCATATTCTTAATCATGCTTTTGACTAAGAAGCTTTATGTATGTTAATATGATACAGATGGAGTGATAAACTGTAAGAGATTAGTATTAAGAGAGCATTATGAATTACAGTAGTGTATGACTTGGATGATAAAGAGTGATGATTGGTTGCACATAATTGGGATGGTAGTGTGTATTGGTTACATACAAATCTAATACAATCCTTCATACTTAGATGTTTTGTTGGGAGAAAAAGATAGTATGATAGGGGCATTTAGTGCAGACAGGTTCACTGCCACCTGCATTCCTCAAGCAACATGATGCAATGGAGAGGGTTGTCAGAGAGAAGAGTGGATTGGACAGATCTAGTGCCATTCCTAGTTATACCGGCTGCATCATACAATGAAACAGGAAAAAGGGTGGGTGGAAAGAGAATGAGTGGTAGATAATAAGATAGTAGAGAGATGTGAGACTGCTATAAAAGAAGCAGGAGATATCAGATGTAGGCTTAATAAACACATTTGGTGGTAAGCCCAAAATGTAGGCACTAACATCAGTGAAGATCATCATGTAACTTGCCAATCTAAGAGCCTAAAGTGGCCTCAGAAGCTGAGGGAGAATAGAAGAGATAGGTGTGATGATTCTAAGCAGAAGTATTGGGTGGGGTTAGATAACAATGTAGAAATTTAAAGATCTGCTGTGAAACAAAACAAAATGCCTTCAGTAGTTTTAAACTTATAACTTGTAAGAAGATTGTTCAGTACATTATCCAATTATCTGCTTCATCACTATAACAAAAATATCTACTTATCCCCCATTATTTGTGTTCCCATGTCCTGATACAGTTGTACAACATCAATCCCAAGTCTGTCTTAAACTTCTCTTTAATGTTTTTTTTTTTTCACTTTTGTGTGTTGAGCTGTCAAACTCTCATCTTTGATTTCATCCCTGAAGTGAACCCCACACAGTTCTGTTTGTAACAATACTAAAATAACTAGTTGGCCACTAACCCATTCTGATACCATTTTCATAATAGTCATAATCTTAACAACTACTTTTGACTTAATCAACAACATAATCATCATCAGTAGCAGCTGCATACTTATGGTTTCCATGCTGGTATGGGTTGGATGGTTCGACTGGATCTGACAAGTTGGAGGACTGCATCATGCTCCAATGTCTACTTTGGCATGCTTTCTACAGATGGATGCCCTTCTTAACACCAACCACTTTACAGAGTGTACTAGTGTACTGGGTGCTTTTTCATGGCACCAGCATCAGCGAAGATCATCATGTGACTTGCCAACCTAAGAGCCAAAAGTGGCCCCTATAACTGAGGGAGAATAGAAAAATGAGGTATGATGATTCTAAGTAGGGGTATAAGGTGGGGTAAGATAAGAGGAACAGATTTATAGCTGTAGTAGTGGAGTAGGTGCTAATTGGTGGGGAAGGGAGTATAGTAGGAAACAGATAAGGGATTAATGTCTGGGTTATTGAGAAATGGGTGGAGCGAGTAGAAAGGTGCTAGAGTGAGTGAGTGGTTGTTTGGTTGGGCACTTTAGGGCTGCCTTCTATTATTAGGACAAACATGGATGACAAGTTTGTAAGAAAGGGAATAAGAGGGGGAGTAATAGACGAGAATGAAGAGAAATCCTGTGAGAATCATTGAAGGGAAGCACTATAGGGGTTGTTGGGTTCGGCTGGAGGTGGGGAGAAAGATGAGAGGGGTGTTGAGGAGGTAAAGAAGCAGTGGAGAGAGGGCAATGAAATAAAATGAGACTGAGTGTGTGGGGAGCAGTGAGGGAAGGAGAAGAGCAAAGAGAACCCAGATAGGAAGGAAGTAGAGGAAGACATGGGTGCAATGAGCACTCTGAGAGGAAGAAAAACTGTTGTTACCAGCAGTTGTGATAGCTCCTGAGCTTTTTCTGACTTGTTCTTCTCCTGAATGCTATAGATTCAATGTAATCAATTCTTCTGCTAACAATGTTCCCTAGTTAACAGAAGCTATCAACTACTTCTTGTGAGTTGTCTGGATAATAAGAGAATCTATTTCTGATGTGCTTATAGTACATATTACTCCAGCACATTTGTCATATTACAAGGCTTACTTTCTTAGTTAGCCTGCCTATAATTCCATTACACCTCTTATGTGTTCATATTTATGCTGGGTACAGCATGCAGAGTTTATATCTGCTCTTTTTCTGTGTACTGAGAAAAGTCATTTCCTTGATGATGCTGAGGTCTAGTCTTTTTGCTGACTTACTAAAACTTTAGTCTTTTCTAAGTTTATCTTGAGGCCTCTTCATTCTAAGTGTAGTTTCTATGCCTGAAATTTCTTCTCTAATGCCACTGATTTAGCTCTGAGATCTAAATCATCAACATATAGGAGTGAGTCTTGATGGATCCTTGCTTTCACTTTAAATTTGTCGCTGAAATTTTTTTAATTCCCACTTACTGCATCTTTGTACATAACTTGTAGAGCCCTCACAAACCATTCATCTAAACCCAGTTTCCTTAGCACCTATTAAATTACTGAACATTGTACCCTGTCAAAGGTCTTCTCCAAGTCAACAAATTTCAGGAATAAGGGTTTAATTTTAGTCAAATATCTCACTTACAGTTGCCTCACTAAGAAGATTGCATCAATGGTACCTCTGCCAGGCACAATGTCAAACTGCATCTCCCTTAGCTTTATTATGTTACAGATCAGTTAGGCCATGACTCTATCTATGTTGTTCATAACCTGATCCAATAGCTTAATTCCTCTCTCTAAGGCATCTCCTTTGCCCTTGTAGCAGTTTACAGTGATACAGGTATGCCAGCTATTGTGTATGGCTTTTCTCTTGATTAATTATCTCAGTGGTTATCATGTATCCTACCTCACTAGGTATTTTGAGCATCTCCTTAACTTTCCCTAATGGTCCAGCAGTATTTCTTCTTTTCATATCTTTAATTAATTTGTCTACCACACTATTGTCGACTTGAATTGCTGGTCCCTTCTGTAGGGTCAGCACGAGGTAGCCTTTCTCTAACCCATGCATCTTCAACATTCAACGGTCCCTTGCAATAGCACTTCTATACCACTTTTTTTGTCTTCAACAGTGATATCAATAATAAAATGTATTATTGCTTTATATATTACAACAATGATGGTTTTATTTAACCTTAACACTGGGTTAAACTCATTTAAAAAATCATATTTATTCTTCCTTACTCAGTGACTCCTCATAGTGATAGTTCTTTGACACTGTCGCCTTCCTCTTTCTAGTTGTGACCAACTACAAATATATTCATGTCATATAGGGCATATTCCTACCCAGTCATATCCTGATTTGTGCTGACACAGTCATGATACTAAACATCTATCTTCTACAAAAATGGCCAGCCTCTTACCTCCTCCTTCTATTTGGGATTTTTTAAATTATATATAGAGGAGAGTGGCAGGAGAAGCTGTTACATGGAAACCTTTCTTAGAAATATCAGTGATAAATATGAAATGGTTCCAAGTGAGAGCAAACTAAATTAATATAGAACTTACTAACTATACTTTCAGTCTTTCTTCAATAAAAGTATTTAAAGAATATTTTCTCATTCTTCTTTGCTTCTAAAAATCTTTCCTCTCCAAAATGATGCAACATTCCTCAACTTCATCCTCTTATCATGACTCAGCATTTATGATATGTAAGGTGTGGCACTACCAATCTAAATTGGTAGCACTACACTTCACTTCTATATCTTAATGAAGGGATACTTGACTAAATATTCAGATTTAAATAGTTAAATTTGTTTACATATTAAGTTGTTGATTTATTTTTAACAAACACAGACACACACACACACATACAACTGACACACACAGCATATATACTCATACAACACAATGTAAACTTGCATATGCTTACTTGCACAACACACACTCACTCACACTTTCATATCTCTATCATATACTGTTATACTTTTTTTATCTCATCTCTTAATGGTATTTAAGCTATGAAGAAGTCATAAACATTGAATAAAACTGAATAATAGGCATGTTGTGTTGTTTATGTCAGTATTTACGTGTTGTTTTAATTCATGCAAGAATGTGTGTGTGACAATCAAATATATATGTTAAATTTATTTTATTGCAGGACGGGCTCGATGTAATGGTGAATGTGCCAAAGAAAGCTAATGATGCCATGCATTTAAGCATGCTAGAAGGTTTAGAGGTAAGTTAACCAACAGGTCTTGCATTTTTCCTGCATCCCCTGATGTCTCTGCTTCCAGCAACAATAACATTCTATATTCACATTGATTTGATGGAAAAATAACATTTGCAAACTCTGTCAGAGCTATACAAACAGCAACAATTCTGACAGCTGACTGAACAACATCAACAACTTATAGGCTCTAAACTCATTAACAAAAACAGTGTTAATGTGCTGTTAAGTTGGACTTTTGATATCAAATATAACAATGGCCATCCACATTCTGAGACTTTTGCTTGTGGTTACGAATGACCAAGGGAACAGGGTGCTGAACTACTGGCCAAGACATCACTGGTTCTTGACATGGCACCAATGCTGTGATTGTATCATACCTTCATGGCCAAGGGGTAAAGTACTCAAACTACTGACTGAAAAATCAGTGGTTCATATCCTCTCAGTGGCACTGGTTGAGTTCCTGGGTAAAAATACTTATCTTAAATAGCTTAGTCAATATAGTTGTAAAAAAAATACCACAGAGTAGGAACAACTATTTGCTGTTAGTTTGCAGTGTCATAAAACATGAAATATTGGTACTTTCTGAGTGTTAGTAACTTCTAATATCCATCAATTTCTGTGGTGAATGATGGTCACTTTCACATTGATATGCCTAAGATACACAACATAAAATTTCAGTCAACAGGGCTATCATGTCAAGAGACTTATTAGTTTTTCTCTTTAGCTATGATTGTCTTACTCATACGCAAGCTGACATATTTGGTTGAGAGGGACGTGTGATGCTTGTGCCTTTCTCTAAGATATCAGTGATGGAATTGATGCAAATTTGCTTTCGTTGAGAATTGAAATCAGTTTCATTGTTCAGCAGAAACTGATTTCTTCTCTACATCATTTTATTACCTTCTGTATTATAACTGATTTTCAAAGAACAAATAAATGCTTTAAATATCTCTGATACCTAATTGTTTGTTACTAGCATTAGAGGGGAGGAGTGTAACCTTATGTCTTCAGGAAATAAACAAGCAGCTGTGAATTTTTTTAAGGATTGTTGTTATAAAGGAAGCTAGTTTACATTCAGGAATCAAAACTGGTCCATGACATCAGTTTTCCAACCTATCACTGTATTGCTGACAGCAGATATCAAATATTCTGGCTAGAAATATTACTTATTACTTTCATTGTGTGTGTACATGTTACAATATCACGGGATTGACCAGACTCTGGGATGTTGTTATACATCCCTGGTCACAATGCACTTTGCATTGTTTTAGCCTTCAAGGGATGCCCCCCCCCCCACTGGCTGGGTGAGCAATGAAACAGAAGACTCTAACCCAACTAAGTCAGTGTGCAATGACGTTAATTTATCAAAAATACTTACATATATATAACTTAGCCTTGATTTTTGGTTTGTTTGTTTTTGTCAAAATGTTATTTTTAGTGTAAAATATTTCGTGTGTTAAACTGTGTTCGTTACATTTTTCCTGATATTTCTTTGTAGGATAATTTAGAAGCTTTAGGTGAAGTACTTTTACAAGATAACTTTACAGTCTGGGAACCAAAGAACTTGATAAAGAAAGGAAGAGAGAGACGTATCTTCTTATTTGAGATGTGTCTCGTGTTTGCTAAAGAAATTAAAGACAGTAATGGAAAATCAAAATATATGTATAAAACCAAGTTACTTGTAAGTATATTTCTGTTATTTTGATTTTTAACAATAGAGTTTCAATAAAAAAAAGTATTCTTGATGGAAGATTATTTCAATTTAAATTTATTTGTTGGCAGAAATTACATTTAATTTTCTTTTACCTCGTTTAACAGTGTTTTCTCATTTAGCTGCAAGATCACAAACTTTTGGCTGTGATGAAAATGAGAGTGTGTGATAGTGCATTTCTCAAAAACTTTAAGCGAAGTATTATATTCTTGTATGTGGTTTGCAAGATTCTCGATGTAAACTTGTGCGTTGAAACAAATCTTGTTGTTTATTGGGAGGGTCATTCTGCCAATAATAAACACACACATACTGGTTCTGTTTCATTTCTTTATTATTCATTAATTGGTTAACTATTCAACCAATTAACTAATCAATTGTAGGATTAATCATTCAGTTAACCAATCAATCAGTTATTTATGTAAAGTCATTTTGTTGCCATTAGCAACATTCTTAAGCTGATCTGAAGTAGAGAGATTATGTTATTGAAGAGGTTATGAATGGAACAAAAGGACTTTCTTCATCATCCTTATCATTTAATGTCCTCATTCCATCATAGATTGAGTGATTAACTGGTTAATTAGTTGGTTAAGTAGTCAACAATTATTAATCACTGATGGTATTGAATTTGTAAATAAAAAAGTTTGTGATATTTACTTGGGCTCTTTATGTTCCGGTTTCAAATCTTGTCATGGTCAAACTTCACCTTTTATGCCTTTGGAGTAAAGTACCAGTCAATTTAATCAACTAACCTCTCCTTCAAAATTTTAAGCCTTGTACCTATAAGTACAAAAAGCAATTGTTAGTCATTAAAAGATTTTGTTGGAATTTCTCTCTTGTGCGGGTGACACATGAAATGCACCATTTTGAGCGTGGCTGTTGCCAGTACCGCCTGACTGGCCTCCGTGCGGGTGACACGTAAAAGCACCCACTACA
>JARUKP010000939.1:0-10267 GCA_029874955.1 Octopus insularis
ATGACGCTGGCCTTCACGTCTGTGGCTGCCAATGTACTTTCACAACGTCCTTATCTACTTGGCCAGACGATAAAACACGAAGAGTGCAAATTGACAAATTTCTTTTCCCTTTATGATTCCCACTCTGTCTCTGTCTCTCTCTCTCTGTCTCTCTCTCACTTTTTCTCCCTCCCAATACTTTCTTCAACGCAATTGTCTTAAGACAAGGCTTCTTACTGTTTCGTTTTTTTTCTTTTTTTTTTATCTGATCGCTACTGACAAATAAGTTTTGACGAAACATTCTCATCCCGCGCACGCACCGGAGCAGACATGGTTGTGTGGCTAAGAAACATGCCTTGCAACTATACGGCTGAGAAAACAATTTAGTGGTTTCCATGTCAAAGCATGACAGCCACCACAGTTACACGTGAGCAATGTAATAATTCTGCAAGACTATTGAACTGTACAGAAATAACTGTTGGGGAAGTAGTGATTGTGTTCTTGTCAATTCAGTATTGATTGATTACATGAAAGGATGGAATGTCCCTGTCATCAGTTCCGGCCAATACACTTTCATTTTTTAAACCCCTAAACTGCATGTTAACCTGTAAGAAAGGGGAGTGATAGTTAAAATATTTGAGATGCATTGTTTAAAGGCAATGTTTTGATGTTTGTGTAGTTTGTGTAGTTTGTGTAATAGTTTGAAACCTGAACTTTTACAACTGTTGCTTATACATTAAGAACGATATATTACATTTGTTGCTTGCATCATCTTTAAAGTTGTATTAGGTTTGTTATTAATGAGTGGTTTCCACAGAAGTGTTTTAAAGATAAATTGTTTATGAAAAGAACAAAACAAGAATAAAACTCATCACAAAGTTGGTGTATGATGTTTTTGTTGGGTAAGCTGGTTGATGATGTACTTATCTATTTTATATTTAACACGCATCTGTTATAAATAATGATCGTTGTAAATCTTAAATGTTTAAATTGGGTGTATCATATTTAGTGCTCTTGTATTAAAAAAAAAACCATCACTATATCATCACTATACACACACACGCACACGCACACGCACACACACACACACACACATATATATGTAAATACACGCACACACAAATATACATTTATATATGTATACTATCTTGGTAGAATAACTTCTTCTAGCCTGAAGTATGTTGAATTCTGTAGCTCATGAGTAAACTTATCCTCATTTCAAAACAAGTTAAATACTCAGAAATAACATTCGAATGACAAAGAGTGTGTATCCATCAACACACTGACTTTCAGAACTAACACAAAACTGAATTCTTGTATTTCTTTTTTCTTTTTTATGAGAGCTGAGTGGTAAGAGAATACCAAGAAAAAAAACTACTACAAATTTTACGGAGTGTACTCTCCTCCAGTTATTGAGGCTTTACAATGGCATAACTAAAATGTGTTGCTCCAAGGCAGTGCCTGTGTTAGCTGCTTCATCCCATGGAAAAACACTGCACAAAATGTATCATCATCATCATAATCATCATTGTTGTTTAACATCCACAAACAATTAGTGATCAGCACTTCTCTAAGCAGCTGTCCTCATCCATATGCATCACATCACACAGCATTTAATGCCTCTTAGACCCAGTTTTCTTCTTAAATCATTTACACTCTGTCATGTGTGTGCACTGACATTCACCGGAACATGCTAGCTTCATTTTTTTTTCAAGCATTTGCAAGTCCTCTGTAGTCAAAGCCCATGTTTCACTGCATGTGGCATAGCTGTATGTTCACAGGCACCATACAATCTGCCTTTCACTCTGAGTGAGAGGCCATTAGTTACTAACAAAGATAGAAGCTCTCTGAACTTCACCCAGCCCATTCTTATCCTTGCAACTGTGCTTTCAGGACTTCCTCTTTATCTGTTATCAATGGGAAATACCAAAGAGAGGTAAATCTGGGCAGATTTAAAGCCATAGCTTTACCTAAAAGACAGTCAACACCATTGACTAAGTTGCACCATTAGACTGTTAGATCACAAGAAATTCAGCAGTTTTGGCACCAAGCATTGTTTAGGCATCACCGAACTGAAATATGTTTGTGACAATTTTCAACTTTTACCATAAAAGAGAATTTTTTCTCCATGGTGACTGCAGTGAATTTGCCTTTAGAAGTAGGAATATGTCATATAACATATTTCAACTAATCTGAATTTCACTTTTGCCTAAACACTGCTTGGCACCGATTCCGCTGAATGTATACATGTGTGTGTGTGTGTGTGTGTGTGTGTGTGTGTCAGCATAGACATGCTACAAAAAAAAAAAGCATCCAGTAAACTATGCAAAGTGGTTGGTGTTAGGAAGGACTTCCAGTCATAAAACCCAAAGCAGACATTGAAGACCACTGCAACCCTGAGGCTGTTTGGATACTTATTGAACAGGAATCTGGACATTTAATGATGATATATATATACACATACTCTCAATGGGTTTCTGTCTATCAAATCTTTTCCCAAGGCTTGATGTTGTGCAGTGGAACTGAACCTGAATCCACATGGTTGGAGAGCAATCATCTTAATGACTCAGCCACTCTTGCACCTACCATGTGTAGAAGAGCAAAATGTCTACGAAAAATGTGTCCAATGTTCTCTGAAGAAAGTGTCTTAGCAAACAACTTTATTTTCAAACATAATGTTTATTGTTTTTTTTTTTTATTTTTAGCACAAAAACCTTGGCATTTTGACTACTCTTCGAATTGGACATGACAACAGTGGCATGAGCCCCAAATGGCTTGTTGAGTATGTGTTGGTTCGCAATGAAATCACTGGACATCTCTTCAAGTAAGAATTTTTCTTTATGTAAAAAATAAAAAAAAATATTTTAATCTTCTGCTACAAAACCCCCTAAGACTGCCCCCTGATTCTAGGATACAAACTTCCTGTTTGAAAGTGATCTAAATTAAAATCTTCTTCCATCAAAATTTCAGGTTACTTTGTTCCAAACACCAGCTTAATAACGACAAAATTACTTTCTTAAATTCTTCTTTATTTTCAAAATTAATTGAAACAAGGACAATGCTTTTAAATAGAAATGTGGTAACTAAAAGTTTATGAAAAAGTACGAAGTCAAAAATTGGAGGTGGAAACACAGAGTTTAAAGAGATGAATGGGTCAGGAATTATAAATTGAAATCTGGTCAAAAGTATTGTGTTGTACATGTAATAAATACACTTTTCGTTGGGTTAACTGTGTTTAAATAATTCCACTCAATACCATCCTGTCCTTTTTAAGGCATAGTGTTCCTCCTGGAACAGGCAAGGCTTTCATCATTATCATCATCATCGTTTAACGTCTACTTTCCATACTGGCATGGGTTGGACGGTTTGACTGAGGACTGGTGAACTAGATGGCTGCACCAGGCTCCAATCTGATTTGGCAGAGTTTCTACAGCTGGATGCCCTTCCTAATGCCAACCACTCCGAGAGTGTAGTGAGTGCTTTTACATGCCACTGGCACAAGAGCCAGTCAGGCTGTACTGGCATTGACCATGCTCAAATGGTGTTTTTTACATGCCACCAGCACAGGAACCAATCAGGCGGCACTGACAACAATCATGTTCAAATGGTGCTTTTTACGTGCCACTGGCATGGGTGTCAATCGGGCAGTACTGTCATCGGCACACAATTTCAATAAAATCTTTGAAAACCAAACAAGATAGCTCAGCTAAATCTGAAGTTTAGCCTTTATTTCTATTTTAATGACTAAATTTGTGAAAACTCCTGAAGCTAAATGACTTCAACATAAATGACTAGATTTAATCATGAAATCATTTTAATTTGTATGTCTGCTTTAAAACCTGCAATTAGACAATAATAATAATAATTATTATCATTATTGTTTCTGAAAAGTGGTGATTGTTTCCAGATTTTCTCTTCAATAAAAGAACTTGTCTGGTTTATAGGTTTCCATGTGGGAAATGGTTGGGTCGTGTAGATGATGGCAGCACCGAACGTCTACTTGTTGGAGAATTAGTACACAGCACCACAGAAAATGAAGGTAGAAAACATTTCTTTTTGTCTCAAACTCAATTTTGAAAGTTTTGAATTTCTATTTTCCTCTCCTTTATCCATTTTTTTTTTTTTACTCCTGACGTTTTCACTTTTGTGTTTCAGCAGATATGGGATCTTTATCAAGGACACCCCCTCGATGTATGTCACCAGCTCCCACAGGTTCACCTCGACACAAATTATTAGAGCACAGTGAGTCTGTTTTCCTACTCAAACATTCCGAAAAAATTTGCTGAACCTTAAACCATGTGGGAAATTAATGATGAACAAAGTTTAAAAAAAAACCAGCTGACAAGGATTGCGTCTGTTGATTCTGAATCAATCTCTGTCCCTTTAAAGTTCAATATTAGCTTTTTTTTTAATGCTACCCACATAAAATATGTTAACTAGAAATAATTATGCAATGAGGAAAAAATAAAGTGAATTAATGTCTAATATAAGTTTTTGTTTCTGCTTGTTGTGACCCCAATCAATGAAACATAACTTTCATTATACATGCTTCGATTACTGGTTCCATCACTTTTTGTAATTTGTCAAATGTTGTGTCTACTTTAGTTATACTAAAAAATATGTTACTTACATGATCTGTTAGACACAACACTTGTAACTAAATCTGTTTAACACCCAACACCTTCAACCATTTCAATGAATCCTTCAAAATGTCTTACCATTCCTTCAGCAGTGTCTTCTTTTTCCCTCCCAGGTCTAACCATTCCAGAGATCCAAGAGATGTTAGGTCATGCAGTGAACAACATAGTCAAACATTATCATAAACCGGAGAAAGAGGTACCTACTCTTGTTTCCTACCTGAATTATTATAATAATAATATTTTCTGATTTTGGCACAAGGCCAGCAATTTTAGTGGGATGGGACCAGTCACATGGACCCCATTTCTTGACTGCTGTTCTATTTTATCAACCCTGAAAAAAAAATGAAAGACAAACTTGAATGTTGGAAGAATTTGATCTCAGAATGTAAAGAGCCAGGAGAAATGATGCTAAGCACTTTCCAATATTCTAATGATTCTGCCAGCTATACGGGGCCCAGATGGGGACAGAAAGTAGACATCATCATCATCATCATCATCATTTTACTGCTCACTTTTCCATGGATCAGACAGAGTTTGTTGAGACAGACGTTCTACATCCAGATTCTCTTCCTGTCACCATCACACATTTCCAAGTAAGATATTTCCCCGTGGCCAGACATATTTTTCATGAAGACTGCAAACAACATTGCTTGTATAATGGTGATGCTTGTTTACAACCATCCCATGGTATCAAGACAAAGGTACACACACACATACACACACACACACACACACACATGACGGGCTTCTTTCAATTCTTTTCTACAAAATCCATTCACAAGACTTTGGTTGGCCTTAACTTATAGTAGAAGACATGTCAAGATGCTGTGCAGTGGGACTGAATCAAAAACCTCATAGTTGGGAAGCAAACCTCTTAACCACATGGCCATACTTACTCCTCATCTTCTGAAAGGAAACAAAGAGATGCTCTTTTATATAAGCAGATCATTTTTGCACCAGTGATATGTTATAAATTTTACTCTATACAACATTCTGCCATAGCTTTTTCTTCCATGCCAAAACTGACCTCCTCACTTGTGCTGGTGCCACATAAAAAGCACTCCATCCACTCTGTTGGGTGGTTGGTGTTAGGAAGGGCATCCAACTGTAAAAACCCTGCCAAAACACACAAAGTAGTCTGGAGTAGTCTTCTATTTGGCTGGCTCCTGTCAAACCGTCCAACCCATGCCAGCAGGAAAAATGGACATTAAATGATGATGCTGATGATGTTTATGTTACAAAAATGTTATAAATCTAGAATTTAAATGTATATATTTACAATGTCCAAATCTATTTGACTGTATTGTAACATCAATAACATTTTAAACATTGGTTTGTTTTTTTTTTTGTCTAGCGTGGTAACATTACATATTTGCTGTGTGGTGAAAATGGATTAGTACAATGCATTGAATGTGTCTTCAAATGTGGCTTCAAATCTGCACGTCTTTTCAGACATAAATTCTTTGCATGGGATTATCTAGGTAAGAACCACATTTACAAATTCTGTAATTTCTAATTATATCTTCTTTATAGCCTACAATTATCAGTTTGTCGTAATTACTAATTGTATCTTGTACATTTTACAACCATCTGCTTGTTAGAGTTGTTCATTATTTCTTTCGTATTTGACCACCTTTCTTACCTCATTCTTCTTATTTCCTAGAATTACCCTTTTGAATCAATCGGTGCATTTTAGCAGATGTTCTTTCATTTGTCTATACTCATGGAAGACTCAAAAGTTAGCAACATGGTTTTATGTGTCACTAAACTGGCAGAAACCTCATTATTTTCAGCCGTGAATGCAAAATTACAGGACTTTCCTCTTTTGTGTCTTTCAGGGTTTAGGGTCAAATGAAATTACATCTGCTAAAACATGCTTGCGAGTTTAAAGGGTTAAAAAAAAAGAGAAAAATACAAGCTAATCAGACTTCTATATCCTTGTTTATTTCATTTCCATATTTTGCAAGTCCACGGATGTTTCCATAGACTTCTGACTGTTCTTTTTAATTGGTTGGATTGATACAGACAGTTGACGTCTCTGTAAGAAGACGGGGTGTGGGGTGCAGATCGGGGAAGAAAGAAGATGTGGAGGTGATGATATGCAAGTAGCTCGTTGTGAGGAAGCGATGTTATTGTAATAGTGTTAGAAAAAGTAGATAGAAGAGACACAGCACTGGTGTGTGCCAGAGGCTGGAGTGTGTTAGTGTTTTGTTTGGTTAGTCAGATGTGGTATAGGATCTTTTATGTGAGACAGCAGCATCATTCCAGATGTAGGAACAGATGTTGGTGACTCTACAAGACTCAATTGAGACTCGTGATGGATGCTGAAGTATTTCTGGCTCTGAAGCAGGAGCTTAGCTTTTGGGACACTTAACAAAGCTCTGTAATGTGAGATTACCAACAGATGATCGTTAGGAAACCTACGGCAAGTCTCTAATTATTTAAATGGATTTTCTTTAAAGCTGAGAATGGGAATGAAGGAAGACCTGACAGAGTTCTTTGAATAAACACTTTGATATTGTCCATCAAAGATTAATGATTAATGCAGGAAGAGAATCTGTAAGAACTGGAATAAATTGAGTATCACTCATTAGTCATAAAAAGTGATTTGCAGAAAATTTGGCACAAGTTGGATTTCTCTGTCATGAGAACTAAACTTATTGACATTTACAAACTGTCTTGGCTCAAAGAAGTATCTATTTAATGCACAGAGATATTATCCACTGGGTGCTACATGATGGTTGCCAGCTTTTGGTACAGAAAAGTCAATATCTAGAGTGGGTCCTTAAACTTTTTCTTCTTGCATAGCCATTTGTCATATATTGTCAGACGGTTGGGTACCATAAAACAGACAATTTATAATTTATTATATTTGGAAGTCAACATTTTTAAACACCATATCTGACGATATTTTATTTTTGTATTTTTGCCCTGATCTGAAGGTTCCCTAGTGATCACTTCAGAATTCCAGTGTTTTTACACATCCCTTCCAATAGACCCTTTAATTTCTCGAGGTATCCCCTAACTTGAGAACTCGCCAGTATTTGGATGAAATACCAGAGACATAAGAATAATACGTCATAGGATAATAGAAGCTTAAGGTACAATAGAGATACTAAGCTTATTGCAGACCTGATTTGGTTATTTGACTGGCAACTACAGCTGTTGCTGCTGAGAGAGAGACTGAGATGACCGAGATGACCGAGTGGGTGAATATTCTGTTTAAGGGGAGAGAACCGCTTCTAGGTTTATATTTTAGCTTTTTTTTTCTTTTTTGTTTTTCCTTATGTTGAGATGTTTTTATCTCTCTGAGTGAAAGATCATATAATGTTTCCATATTTAGATAATTTTGCTTTAAATATAATGGCTTTTCATTAATTAGCCAATTGAATTAAAAGCAGAGAGATTGTAGCATTTCATTATCTTCATTTGATGTTTGTCTTTGGATGCTGCATGGATTGGACAGTTTGATGCGACCAAACAAGCGACAGGACTCTGCTGAGTTCCAATGTCAGCTTTGGTGAGGTTTCTACAACTCGATCCTCTCCCTAACATCAACCACTTAAGAGTGTTCCAGGGGCTGTTCTTGTGACACTGGCAGCAGTGGGACTGCCAAGTATGTTTCAAGACAAAGAAGAAAAAAAAACCTCCTCAACTAAGTAGTGGGGGGTATTTATGGGAGGGGCAAGGTGGCTTAATGCCAGGTGTTGAAAGGCTTTTTAAGTATGATAGAAGAATAAGCACAGGTGTTTTGCTATAGAGGAGAGACATGGCTACCCTTTTTTATATAAGGGTGAGAGCAGTTGGGAAGAGAGATAAAGATGACAGTAATGGTATACCAGAGTAAATAGAAGAAGGTAGATATGAGGGCAAAGCAGAGGGTGTGAGAGAGGATTAGGGATGGGGCCAGAGGAGAATATAGTGAGGGATGAGCGAGGGTGGAAGTGTGGTTGAAGGGAAATCCCAGCCTGGAAGTGAGAAAATGAGACAAATAGAAGTGGTTCACAAAGGAGGTGGTGACGGGTGACAGCAGAGGAAAGGCAGAACAGCAGCAGAAGTATCGTAAAACCTGTTGACAGATGAGACATTTTTTTCTTGTAATCCTATACTAAATGGTGAAGTTTTGGTTTGTTTATTTTCATAGAAAGAGTGAAATGTTGCTTTGAAACATTTCTTGACTGTCCTGAGAGTTTACCACCGGCCGCTACGACCGAGCAAGCCAGAGCTGGCTACTTAAATTTTTGTAAACTAATTAAACAGATTAATGATACATCATCAGAATCCATCGGCAAGGATGGGCGTTTCCAATTGTTTATCTGCTTTGGAATCAGGTAAGATGTCTTGTTTTGTTTTTGAGATTTTTTTTTGTCTTCTTCCTTTGGATTTTATTGGAGTTTAACTTTGTTTTATCAACTAAGGTTATTGTTTTATTAGCCCATGGCTTAGGAGGGAACAAACAACTGGTTTGCAGAAAACTAGACCCCTTTGCTTTTGAAATAGTAATACAATTATATTTTACATTGATTTCTTTTTAAAACTATGCTATCTTATTGTAAATGACTAAATTAAAGGACGAGCCATTCCTCATGTTAGCACATCAACAATACCATTCATGACAATTCAGGGCAAAGACAATTCTCTTGGATCATTCTTCTCAGGACATGCATTAGATGCAGCAGCCCTCTCATGAATACTTAAAAACGTCTGCTTCGTTGCTGATACTGCTGGCTGTGGCACATACTATGCTCCATGGCACCTTCCATTAACATGGATATGACCTTTGTATTAGTCTTCCGTACAACACCGAGACTCTCTTCCACTTTGAAGTTGTCTATCTAAATGATAGCAAAATCCATTTCCTAAAATGTGCTCACGCCCTTTCTCTGATAAAATCTGCTCCATAGGGATCATTTTATATTAGTAAATGTTTGTAACCAACTGGGATCCCTAAAAAGGGAAAAATCCAATCCTAAGTTTGCAAAATAACAGTATTGAAATGGTGTAACTTGTATAAATAGAAAAATTGGTTTTGGGATTAACAGTTGTAAATGCTGCCACTTATTCAATGCTTGTCAGCACCCTAAAACATCATCACTTATTCTCAGAGTTGAAGAAATTTTGAAAATAAAATAAATGGAATAGAATTTCATAGCACTGAATGGGGTCACAGCCTAATGTCTGTAGATCATTGGAAGCTATGATGCTGTGCATTTTGTGTCAGAGACAATTTCTTGATGGACATGTTGTGTTAAAAATGCAGTAGTATATATTGGAAGGCAAATACCATCCCAGCTGTAACTCACAACAATGCTAAGCATTCATCTCTTCTGATAGATAAGAAATGGTGATTCATTGTTATTGCAGAAAGCTTGCTGAGCTGGGGGGGGGACAAAAAAAAAAGCTGCTGTTTGCCTTCTCCCCCTGCTGCCTGGCAAGCTTTCCACAAGATCAGTGAATGTATCGCTCACTGTTGACTATTTTTTAGAGGGGTCAGATCTCATCTAATTATGTGACAAATAAGTATTATTGGACAATGCCCAAGAAGGCCAAAATGTGTCTGATGTTGTTGTTGCTGGGATGATAATTTCCTTGCTCTGATATTTTGTGTTTTTAACACATGTTTATGAAGAAATCTCTTTTTTTCTTTT
>JARUKP010000940.1:0-10263 GCA_029874955.1 Octopus insularis
GTTCTGTATTCTCTGTAAATGCACAAAGACCATTTTAAGGGCTACATACTTTGTGTTGTTGTTATTGGATTAGCGAAACAATTATGAGAATGGAACCAAGGGATAAGCCCTGCTTTTCCAGGAATTACCAGATATGTCAACTAGTTACTAATAGTAATAACAGTTTATCATTTTGACATAATTCCATATATTTTGGTGAGAGGAATAGTTAATTGACCTGTTAGCATTTAAACTGGCCAAAATATTCTACCTGTTTGATGTTCAAATTGGGCAAATCTGGTCTCTCACACCTACCTTCCAATGTCATTCTAAAAGTAAACAACCACATCATTGAAACCTCAAAGCTATGAGATAATGCATGATTAATTAAAAATGATTTGAATGTATAAGCATTATATTTAACAAATTATTCTGAATGCAAAAGGGTTAAATCGACTATGAGATGATAAGAACAAAGTTTGATTTGGGTGAAATTTGAACTTTGATTGTAAGAGGACATACTTAGTGCTGGAAGTAATTTTTGTCTGATTGTCTACTGATTGTCATTCACTTACTACTTTTTGATAAGTTTTTGACATAAGATTCATGACCACATGTTGGGAGATGTGATGGTGATAATGGTGTAATCAATTAAATAGACCACAGTATTTTGCTGTTAATTATTTTATCAAACCTGGAAGGATGAAAGAGAAAGCTTGCAATGGTAATGGTTGTAACTTAAGACCACTGCAAATATTTTGTCTAGCTCTGCTGTTTTTGTCAATTACCATTCTCTACTTGTATGAGCCAACAAAAGAAACTTCTTCACGATCTTTTAACCTACAATTAAAAAAAAAAGTAGTCATATTTCTTGCAACCCACATCATCTCCCCTTATAAAAGGAAGGACACAGTAAATAAAGTACTCATATATACTGTTCTGGAGCAAAACAATAACTAATAACGATTTCAAATTTTGGCACAAGGTTAACAGGTTTTGGTGGTGGTGGTCTAGTCAGTTTCATTGACTCCAGTACTTGATTGGTACTTATTTTATTGACCCTGAAATGGTGAAAGGCAAATTTGACTTTGGCAGAATTTGAACTCAGAACATAAAGATGGACAAAATGTTACTAAGCATTTTGCCCAGTGTGTTAACAGTTCTGCCAGCTCACCACCTTCACAATAACTAATAATTTCTTATACAAGCACAAGGCCAAAAATTTGAGGGGAGGTAACCATTGGTTAACTCAATTCCTGCACATAACTGGTACTTTGTTCTATGAAACTCAGATGGACAAATGGCAGAAGTTGACTATGGCAAGATTTGAGCAAATATCAGAAGACATTTTTATCAGACGCTCTACTGATTCTGCTATCCAAACTATTAAGAAGCATAGAGTTATTTGACATTCATTGTGGTTTAACCCTAAGTCAACTGATCAAATCAGCCCTATGATTAACTTTCTATTTATGACCATCTTGGTTTTTTTTAGGCATTGTATATCTTGGACTACACTACCTATTGTTACATTTTTATGGGAGCAAGGTATAATTCGAGGAAAATTTAGCTGCTTCTTCTAGCAAGCCAAGCAACCACTGAGTGTTCCTTCATTAGTTTTTATTTATTTTGTCATAAGGGCAGAGTTGTACTTATGACATTTTACAGGTCTTCTGAGATGGAGTAGGAGAAAGGTATCCTCAAACCAAAGGCCTGGCTTGAAATCTTTCTACAGAGTGGACCCTGTTAAAGGTGCTGAAATAAACATTAGCAAAACACCTCTGATAATTCACTGCCATTATTGAAAAGAGTAGTAAATAATATTGCATGAGTTTTAAAAACACTGGAGGTTCATCTGGCTATTTATCCTTCCATTGGCAGCAGAATAATAATCATCATCATCATTAATTTCTTGATGAGAGAGAGCTTTTGTGTGGTCACTTCACATGCTTGCTTTAGAGTGTAAGTTTCTTTCAAATTATGCATCTTTCTATTTTTGAAAAAGGAAGGATACATTGGATCATGTGATCTTTCATAAACTATCTCTGAAAACAAGCTAGGATGGTCATGGCTGAAATGTCTTTGACTGTATGTTTGCTCTGTCAGTGTTGACCTGGGGCTAAACAATATGGTTATATGAAATACAGAAATTATTATTATTATTTCCGAAAGACATTCTGGTTGGGAACTATCATGGATAATTTCCATATGTCCCTGGCCTGGCAGTGCTGTTGGGGGCGGGGGCGCTACTGGTTTGAGATAAACTCTCCAGGCATGGATGTGTCAAACGGGCTTGTCCAAGGTGCACACAGAGTGATGAAACCATTCTGCACACCTTCGTTCAGTCTCTGGGCATTGCTGACTTGTAGGATTATATCGAACGGCTGCTGTCATGTGTGGGATGGATCCATCTGTTGGCCAAGTCTGTAGTGATGATCACACCACTACCCTCCTTCAATTGGGCAGGCAAGGCATTTTTCCTTTGCCTGGTAGATGTGGCGAAAGGTTGTTTGGTGGACAAGGCTGAAAGGCATGAAGACAGATAGATTCCTCTTTGGTAGAGCTCTCATTGACTTCAAGTTTCACTTGAAAAGGAAATTGTGAGTAGAGAGGAAAGTGATGTCCTTGAGTGAGTTTATTGAAAGGTGGGTGAAAGTTGTGAAAATGGTAAGAATGGATGGTACCTCTCTAAGTATAGACCTGTGAGTTGGAGAGAAGGAATTGGAGAGGGCACTTGCTCTTGGGGTTTCAGGGAAATCTCAGACAGTGGGGTTCCTTGATTATCCCTAGAGGCCTTTCTGTATCAGGAGGGCCATCTCTATCATCTTCTCTGCCACTTTTTTTTTTTTTGTTATCCTTTGTATGCTGTGCATATGTCCCTTTTTCAGTGTATACCATCTATACTTTCTTTCTTTCTTTCATTTTTTTTTTTATCATTTCATTATATGTAAATCCCCACATTTTATGTCTGTCTTTGTATTGTCCCCTTCATCCTTCACTCCTGTGGCAAATAAATGATATCATTATTATTATTATTATTAAGGGGATGAGCTGGCAGAATCACTAGCACAGTTGACAAAATGCTTTGTGGAATTGTGTACATCTACATTCTGAGTTCAGATTCCACTGAGGTCGACTTTTGCTTTCATCCTTTTGGGGTCAATACAATAAGTACTAGTCAAGCACTGGATTCAATGTAGTCGACTAACCCACTTCTTCGAAATTTCTGGCCTTATGTTTACAGTTGAAAGGATTATTATTATTATTATTATAAGCTGGCAGAATTGTTAGCATGCCAGGCAAAATGCTTAGTGGCTTTTCATCCATCTTTATATTCCAAGTTCAGAATCTGCTGAAGCTGTCTTGGCTCTATTTGAAGATTAACTGCCACCATCATCACTCTCCACCAAATGTAAGGACTTGTACTTATGTGAAAATCACTGTTTCAGGAAATGATTCTAATAAATCTACTGTTGGCTTGTTTTGATCCAGGCAGAGAATGTCCACTGATACCAATGTATTAAAGGTACTACTAGAGAATAAGGTTTTGTGCTAAGAAGATTATTTCCTAGATGTAGAAGGAACATAAATTAGTATCATACTCTGTGTATATATGACTCACCAAGACTGCCTAGACTTTGCTATACAATTTTTTAAATATAAGTTCTGGTCATATGAGAAAGTCAATTCAATATTTCTTTCTTGCAAGTTTCCTACCTTATGACAATAGAAGAAATACAAGATTATAATTTTTCTCAATATTGACCTCATTTTTATAGGCGAGCTATTTAAAAATATTTACTAATACTACATTCCGATTGACTTCATTTTTGACCCTGAACTGGATTAGAACTAGAAATATTTATTTCTAAACTTAGAGAATATAACATCTCCTATTACTCTGAGTTTAGAAGTATTCTACAGGTTTGGCATTCAGGAGAGAGTAGTGCAGTGTTTGGGAGGAGAAATAGTAGATAGAATAAGTAAGCCTAGTTTAAAAGGGTAGAGGCCATAGTTGTAGCTATGGAAGAGACAAGTTGAAGAGACAGTGCATTGATAAGTGAAGCTTTGTCAATCAGTCAGTTGAATTACATTCTTTTGGATGGGGTCTTGGATGATAATATGTATTATCTGCTCCATCCTACATATCTAAGCAGCTCTTAAACACTGGTCTTATATGAGCTTTGTAATGATTCACCTGATTAGGATTGAAGTATTTCCTTTTGTTAATGAGAAACCAAGTCTTTACAATGCAACCGTACCATATTATGCACTTTTATGGAAGTAGAATAATCAAATGGTAAGGAATTTCACTGCTATAATGAGGTTTTTGATTTGATCCATTTGTATATCTTCATCTTTTACCAAGTCTGCTGATTGAGCCAAGCTTTATGAGTGAAACTGAGGAGACGAGCTGTCTGGATGCCTGTGTGATGGATTGTACTTGTTATTTAAAATGTCCAGCCTTATCATATTGACTCTGGTAATTGTGTGCCTCTACCCTTAACATACATGATAATTCAAAAATTGCATACCCATTGCTGAAACTGCCAATGGTCCATTTTACTTTACAATTTACATAAGACATTTGTAGCAATTTCGAGAGTTTTTTGAATTAGCTATTTTATTAACTTTTTAGCATGCTGCTTCATGTTTGAACATGTTACATTGCCTCTCTCCTCCCCACCCATTGAAATGATATTTGAAAACTGAAATTATGTATGTGTATTTGTGTGTGTGTTATAAGTGTTTTTAATTAATTTTTTTTATAAAACCAAAACATTGCAAGTTATAAGAAATAATACAAATCAATGATTTGTACATTTATCTTGTATTTCAATATTTCCTGGTTAGGATTCCTTCTTCAAGAAATATTTGGAGAAATGATGTTGTGGGATGACTTCTCTGTTCTGTAGTGTGCATGTGTATGAAGGGTTGTTTTGTATTGCTACAGTAGCCAATCAGCTGTGTATAGTTTAGTTCTGTAATTAACATATGGATTGGTTTTGCTAATTAAGATAGCTTCTTTTATTCTCAAGTTCCCATTGTTTCGTTCTGTAGCTTCAGTGGAAACCTGGATTTTTTTTAGTGTGTTTGTTGACAGAAGCATTAGCATAGAGCTTTTCTTTAACCCATATGTCTAATAGCACTTCCAATGTAGGAGTCATTACATTTGCTACATGTGATTTTATACACCATGTAGGACTGCAGACATATTTTCATTATTGATTGGAATGAAAAATGTACATATGTCATTTTTTTGTCTTGGCCTATTTTTAGTTAAGACCCTCCTGAGGGAGGGCTCAAAGTGTACTAGTCATATATTCAATCCCTCTACAGATTGCAACAGTTACTTTTTCGCTAAAATGTAGCAGTTTCAAAAGACACCATCTTCGGATGTGTGGGTTTTGTGATAGAGTATGGAAAGCCATTCTCCCTTAGGAGTTTCTGAAAATGTGTGGTGTTGGTCACTCTGTCTCATGCTTTGTTGCATTTACTGCTTATCCTAACATGTAGATCATTTTAGCTCTGATGAGCAAGGATAAATTACAATGTACAAATAGGCCCTTAGGTCACTTTGTAATCCCTGTTGATTAAATATTACACACACTTATGTTTTTGGTTCAGTTATACTATTTGTACCACCAAACACACACACACATATACTTGTTTTGGTTCTATTTATACAATTTGTACCACCAAATACACACACATACTCGCACGCTCACACACACATATAAGGGTTGTATCAAAAGTAATGAAAAGTAGATTAAAAAAAAATTAACTGACACAGGCATTCAAATTGCACATGCTGGTATAGTAACTCTTTCTCCATGAGAGGTACTACTCAAGTCTCCTTCACAAGCATCTTTGATCTCAAATTTCAAATCCTTTTCAAAAAATTCAGATGTACACTGTTGTACCCACTTCTTCCTTGTCACCTTCACTTCATGTGTGTCATCAGATCGTCATCGTTGAAGATGGTCCTTCATTGAATAGAACACGTGGAAACTGGAGGACATCAGATAGAAGACCACTGACCTGCCCAATTTGCAAATTGCCTGATTTGTTGTCAAATATGTGTGTGGTCACGCAGTCTTGTAGTAAATGTAAGCCTATAAGCAGTATAAACTTTTCAACACCTACAAACGTCAAGGTTAGTTACTCCTGCTTAGAAACGTCTGTTCTAACATCATATGCTAAAATAAACATAAACACACAACAGTACAGCCTCCAATACAAACTTGAACCTGCATCTTTCGAAATTCTACCAACTGTCCAGTGGGAAGCTCCTGTCTCTCAAGGGCTGTGATCTCTGAAGTCACCCTCACACAATTTGATGATATTACAAGACAATACGTGGGCACAGCATTCATTACATTCAAGGAAAGATATACATATCATCTGCACTCTTTTGGATGCAAGGATAGGATAAAGTCCACCTCCCTGTCCTATTTTATCTGAAAACTCCATGACCACCGAAACAACTTCCCCAACATCGAATGGAGTATCATTTATAGGACCACTCCATACTCATGTCGAGTTCGTTGCTGTCAGCTCTGCCTCCTCAAGAGATTATACATACTCCACTAGCCTGCAGTATTCATCAACAGGAAGAAGGGGCTATCTTATTGACATGAAAGATAAAGAACTTGTACCACCTTAGGCTTACCTGCTCCATACTGAAGAGCACAGCACTTAACTTCTGCTGTCTGTATAGACTACAGCCATACTAACAGTCCAACTTAGCACCACCATATCTGGTTACTCCCAAGGAGATGCTGTTGCCGCCATAGTGTTAGTAGTCCTCCACTAACCTACAACAACATCCTATCCTGCCATGTGTAGCAGCAAATACAACGATTAGATGTTTGCTTAATAAACAATATTGCACCTTCCAGGCTTAGCGACGACAGCTACTTAACCAACACCCTGTTTAACCACATTGACATGAGAACAAAGATAAGAACTGATGTTACTTCGAAACCAATAGCACCACTTGATCTGAGTTGATTATTGGAAGTCTAACATGAAGAAACTATCTTGAATTTGTCTCATTTTCTGTTACTTTATCTCTAACTGCCTGACGAGCTAGGTTTGTTCTATAAGTCCACGAAACTTTAAGGTGCATAGAGTCAAGTCAAACTGTTATTAAATGATACAGAGAGGGAAATACCACAGGAGAGCACTCTACTAAATGCAACTATAGATAGGCCTAGCATTTGTAATATAGTGAGTTGAAAATCTTCGATTAACTGGGATGGAAACTCTACTTTCGCACAGGGGTGGTTAATCTATAGAAATAAGCAAGGGAGATAAGTCCAATAAAATTAATTGAAATCTTTGGAAAATATAGAAAATGCAGAATAAGTGTGGATTTAGTCTTTAAGCCTTCAACTGATTGAAAGGAGTTATCTCCCTCGTCTGTTGTTTTTAGATTTTAAACCTTAAAGATTTTGCTTGCTACTTGTGTGGATAATATCAGTTAATCGAAGTTTTTCATCTCACTACATTCTATATGTGAGACTAACTCGTATGTGCATTTAGTATGCATACCACTCTGCTGAAGTATTTTGTTTCGGTCATATCGTTGACATTCATAATCAGCACCATTACACTCCATCATACAGAATCACACACGCACGAACACACACACACACACGACCACGTATGCATGCACACACACACGTAAACACACACATACACGCACGCGCGCGCGCGCGTCGTTGTATGCTACCTCAGCATAAAACCTTGTTATAACGAAGACTAGTATCACAATTTAACAGCCAAAGTCCCTATGGGGAGTTGTTCCATTGCTTTATAAAAGCGTAGAAAAGTAAGTAATCAGTTAGTCACATATGGCTTTCTTTTGCTTTCAGGAGTGCTTGATCGTGCTACGTCGTATCACTTGTTAGAGCCTACTTCTGATAATAAATTACAAAAATTAATCCTGCAATCCTGTTAGCTTATCATGTCACATAAGCATAAAACAATATTATTAGATAACAAAAGAATTAAATAGAGAATAAGATGTAGGATCATTAGCACTTCCCCGGTCAACTTTAAAAGCCATACGTAATAAGTTAATCTGACAAAATAAAGTTATGATGCAAATTACGAGCAAAACGCTTGTAACTAGCACGGATACGTAGTATAATCATGAAAAATATAGAAAAGTGTTAATTGTTCGGGTAGACGATATGTCATAGCACCGCTCGCCACTCTTCAAAGCCATTATACAGCAAAAGGCAATGAAGCAAAAAGAAGCTGAAGATGTCACATTTATTGCTTTTTGTAGACCAGTCTAATTTCCATAGCGTTTGGAAAACAAGAGAATCAGTTTAGTGCTGACAGCCAGAACGAGCGAATGAATACAAACTTCCCCTGTGTATTACTTTTACGAAAAAGCCTTCGACAGTGTTGAAGTCTCTAGAAATGCGAAGTGTCGAGGCGCAATACATCTAACTGCTCAGAAATGTGTATTCTGGATGCACAACAGATATCGCTCTGCTATCACCACCAGTTCTAACTGTGAATGGTGTCACGTAAGGAGTTCCCATCTTTCCAATGCTTTTACCGCATGTCTAGAAATGGTCATCAAAGACATTGACTGGACAGGTGGTATGAACATCAATGGCAAGCAACATCTCTGATTTGCAGATGACATTGTACTCATCGATGAAACTACAGATCGGCTGCAGACCATATTAACAGAGCTGAGTACTTAGAGCTTAGTAGTAGGTCTTAGTATGAACCGCATGGAAACAAAATATATGCGGTTGGGAGATGCAAGGTCGGATAGAGGTGGGAAACGATTAAATCGAGGAGTATGTCTACTTAGGGCACAAAGTGAATATGAGTTGAGATATGGATGCTGAAATCTCGAAACAAAACTGAACAATGGTATACGTGCCAAACTTTTCAATAACATCGTCTTGTCTGCGCTGTTATATGAAAGTGAAACGTGGGCTACTACGAAGAGGATAGAACATCGATTGGCTATGACGCAAAGGATCATGGGAAGATCCATGCTAGGAATATCATTACGGAAGCATATTCAAACTGACGAAAGAACATCGATTGGCTACGACATAAAGGATCATAGGAAGATCCATGCTCGGAATATCATTAAGGGAGCATATTCAGAGTGGAGTGAACGATTTGATTGCAGAGTACCAATATCACAAGTTCTGCTGGGCTGGACATGTTGCAAGGTTCATAGACAACAGCTGGATCCGTGCAGTTACCAAATGGTATCCAAGAGATCAGAAAAGACTACTTGGAATGTCCTCCTCGACGACGGGAAGACGATTTGGTCAAACAATTTCGGTCAAGATGGAAAAGAATGGTGCACTGGAGACAAGATTGGAAGCTCATTGTAACCAGTGATGTATAACAGTGTCTGATGGTCTGGTCGATATTGTGGCATATATGTGTGCGTTAAAATGGTACAATATAACGGTTATTCTGTTCAATTGTCCAAACATACCAGATACTATCTGCTCTTTACATCGTACGCTGTACTTGTGAATGTACTTAAATCTTAGCTGTTTGAATTATATTACACGCATACACACACATTCAGGTGCGCATTCGCATGTGTGGTGGCAGGTCTCTGTTTAAATCCGAAACCAGGTTTCATTAATCATAACAAGTAAAGTCATTGCTTAAGAATGAGTTAACCTTGATATAAGCTCCTTTATAAATTCAGAAAATACAGTGCAGAAAGGGACGCAGCCAACCGTTTGTCGGTCTTTAATCAACTATCAGCTGACTGTTTTCACAGCTAGATTCATCAGAATCGAATTTCTGGAACATTAGCTATCTTAACGAGATTACTAGCATGAAAATGAAAATTAGGGCGATGACATTGGTATTTCACTCACATTAATCTCTCCTATTATCTCTGTTATTCTGATTTGGTAGTCTAGCTTTGAAAATGTTAGCACAGACACTCTCTGTCTCTCACTTGCTTAGTCTCTCGATAAGGCAATTTAAGATATTAGAGACATACTCACATTATGAATTGAATTTAACTTGTTCTCTATCAAAACGTCACTTTACGAAGAAAAACGTTCTTTTCTTTTTTAGTTGTCCTCAAACGGGACATTGTTGTCCGTTATAAACATTTTAACAACACGAAAATATCCTTCTGATGATTTTAAACTAACGACTTTTTTCGTTGCACTTATTAAAATTACACACACACACACACACACACACACACACACACACACACACACACACACACACACAAACACACACACAAAAACACACACACAC
>JARUKP010000941.1:0-10262 GCA_029874955.1 Octopus insularis
ACTTGCACGTTATTTCCACGACCTGGGTGTTCTGTTTATCGTATCAACTGCACCCCCCGCCGTCGAAAACGACGGGGTGCCAACAACATTGAAGTTGTATCTACCTTGTTATTGTTGCTGCTGCTGCTGCTGCTGCTGCTGCTGCTGCTGTTGCTGCTGCTGCTGCTACTGCTGGTGTTGGTGCCTATTTCTTGCTCTTTTTATTGTTATCGTTATGTAGAAGCAAATCAGTCATGATCCAGCAAAATTATACTCAGATTTTTCCATTTGCTCTATCCCGTTTCTTTCCCAAATTTAGGGTATCTAAAACTGCACAATCTAAAATATCTTTCATTGTTTAGGACGGTAAGGTGTGATTTCAGTTAGATTACTGATATTTCCAGTATGTCGATGAACACTTAAGAAGTTCCGTGTTGCCTTCTAATATCTCAACGCCACCAATGCCTCGTTGTTGCGGTTGCCGCATGTGCCGCCTCAATAACCTTCCTTCTTTTCAGATGACAAGACACAAAAGAATCATTGGCTGCGAAGTTGATGGACCATGGATGATAATAAAACTATTGGTTCCTATTGTTACAACTGCGCAACATTCTTTTCCACCCACTCGCCCACTTCACCCCAACCTTCTTTTGTCCATGCGTCAAGTCAACTGGCCTTGCTTTTCCTTGTTTTCGACATTCGTCCCAACACCTAACTGTACCCTCTTCTGTTTCTACTTTCTTTATGCATGCAGCAGTTCAACTGACCGAAGTGTTACAACTAACTTTAATCATACAATACTTCATTCCACAACGTAGCATCCTTTGACATGGCTTTTCTACCTTTTATTTCCTCATTTCCATTCCGACATCCGAAGTAATGAGACCACTATTTTTTGTCGGCAAATTCTACCGTTTTACTTTCTTATTTCTTTATTGCCCACAAGGGGCTAAACATAGAGGGAACAAACAAGGACAGACAAAGAGATTAAGTCGATTACATCGACCCCAGTGCGTTACTGGTACTTAATTTATCGACCCCGAAAAGATGAATGGCAAAGTCGACCTCGGCGGAATTTGAACTCAGAATGTAACGATAGACGAAATACTGCTAAGCATTTCACCTGGCGTGCTAACGTTTCTGCCAGCTCGCCGCCTTATAGTGTCTTCTACTATAGCCTCAGGCCGACCAAAGCCTTTTGAGTGGATTTTGTAGACAGAAACTGAAAGAAGCCCGTCGTATATATATATATATATATATATGTATATATTTATGCGTCTGTGCTTATTCTATGTAAGTCTGATACAATAAGTATTAGACTTATATAGAATAAGTCCTGTGGTCAATTTCTTCGACTAAAACACTTTAAGGCAGACGAAATACCGCTAAACATTTCGCCCGGCGTGCTAACGTTTCTACATGCTCGCTGCCTTAGAGAAAACAATATTCGTGAAACAATCGATATCGAGCAAGTCTCTTCTCTAGCAAGTTTTTTTTCTCTTGCAAGGGAGGTAATTAATGATGAGTTGCCTCCCTTAACACTACCTCTACTTCAAGATCAAATTTTCTCGATTGTGGTTCATATGAAGAGACCAGTTGATGTGTTGCCTATGGATATTTTAGGCTTAATTTATTTTGTTACATATTCTGAATAACTATTACTTTTTCTATATCCATTTCACTATCAACGATATTCCTACTCCGGTGTTTTTACACATAACCACACTACTACTATGCGCAGCTCTACAATGGTAAATGTTAGCTCTGTATAGAACAAATAGACCTTTTTCATTGATTTGACGGTCGATTTTTACAGCTGAGTGTCCTTCCTATAACCAACCACTTCACCGCACAGACTAACTGCATTTTATCGTGCCGCTGGTACAAGAGTGGCTGCTTGACAATTCTGTCCTTTCTATGCTACTAAATAAAGGCGCGCGGCTTTAGTGGTTAGGATATACGGCTCGTGATCGTAAGCTCTTCGAAGCTAACTAATATCAAGCGACATCTACGTAGGCAATCTCTCTCCTCTTACTCTCGTCATTCTTATCTCTCCTCCTACTCTCGTCATTCTTATTCTGGACATACCCACTTCTGGGCGCTGCACAAACCCCCTATGCCCAGTACTCACCTACCCCAAACTTCTGCCTTTTGGAATTTCCACTCTGCACGTGGTTTTACTACGACTGTCGACTTTCAAATTTCAAATGTTCAAGAGGAACGTTGTTGTTGTTGTTGTTGGCACTCCGTCGCTTACGACGTCGAGGGTTCCAGTCGATCCGATCAAAAGAACAGCCTGCTCGTGAAATAAACGTGCTGGTGGCTGAGCACTCCACAGACACGTGTACCCTTAACGTAGTTCTCGGGGATATTCAGCGTGACACAGTGTGACAAGGCTGGCCTCTTTGAAATACAGGTACAAGAGAAACAGGAAGTAAGAGTGAGAGAAAGTTGTGGTGAAAGGGTACAGCAGGGTTCGCTACCATCCCCTGCCGGAGTCCCGTTGAGCTTTTTAGGTGTTTTCGCTCAATAAACACTCAGAACGCTCGGTCTGGCAATCGAAACCGCGACCCTACGACCTCGAGTTCGCTGCCCTAACCACTGGGCTACTGCGCTTCCACGTTCTTCTAATGAACTACGTTGCAGTGACATGTCCCCTACTCAGCAGAAATGTTTGCCTCAACATTCCGTTTGTTAGCAGCGACAGTTATCAGCAACAACAAACACATTGATTAAGAGGCTGTGAGCATTCTGATGTTATTATTTGTACATGTTGTTGCTGTTCTAGTTGTATATTTATTTTCTATCCTTCTTTCGTTACAGCTCACATTACACCCACATATACATATACACACACATATATATATACACTGACAGTTTGTCTTGTCAGCGCATTAACGAAGGGCATAGACAGTACAGATGTACAAATTACTTCCCTTGACGAGCTCTTCCATGTTAAGTGTTTCTTTGCTGGCGCATTCAAATCTTACTCTTTCTTTACGTATCTCTTTTACTAAAGCCTCCTTTCTCTCCTACTTAACGACAAACACGCATGCGCTCATTAGATTTTATTCTTCGTTCTGTCACTTGCTCAAATTTTATCGAGTTACTACTCTTGTATCCTCTTCTCTTCCCTCGTTCTCTTTAATGCTCTTCCGCTACAACTATACACACACACATACCCCCCCCACACACACACACACAAGCGCGCACTTACTTGCGCTGTTTTTTGTTGTTACTTTTTTTGACATCTTTTTCAGTTATATTGTTTCTCAACTAATGCTATATGACATAGGAATGCGTATTAGTACGAATTGCATTTTAGGATATCTGCGGATTAAATATCATATAGCCAGCGACCAATTCAAACATGGCTGTCGAAATTTTCGAACATAACTTTAGAACAGTGATTCCCAAACTTTTTGAGGTTGCAGCACTCTTGGTACCCAGGACACATTCCTGGCGCCCTCCTACCCATTCACCACAACCGATATACACCATTTTCTGTAACAAATTCAAAACAACTGTATTTTATAAATAAAACTTAACCTAATTAACCTATTATTTGGAATTTTTTCTTATATACATCACCACCTTTTTTTCCATTCCACTATCGTAAAATTGTAGTTTCGATTCCTGGACCGAGCGACGCGTTGTGTACTTGAGCAAAACACTTCCTTTCACGTTGCCCCAGTCCACTTAGCTGGCAAATATGAGTAACCCTACAACGGACCGGCTTTCCATCTAAGTGGGGAATTTATACACCATGAAGACCGGGAAACCGACCCTTAATGAGTCAGCATGACTCGAGATTTAAGTCAACTTTATCCCATTATCACCCCACATTTCTTCAACTCCCCTACGGATCTTACCGCCGCTCTCAAGGGGACAGTGCCACTACTTTGGGAACAACTGCTTTAGAACATTTAGATTTCGCTATATCTATTATTTACACGGTGCTTTTAAGTAATCTTCTTATGCACGAGTTATGAAGGAATAACTTGCGAAATGTGATTTATTGTCTAAGAAATATGGCCTTCACTGTAGATGTTGATATCAGTTTCAAGATCCTGTCATTGGGCCAACAAATCCAGATGCCGTACAGAAGTAACCGTGATATACGACATGCCCAGAGCATTTCAAACCCGACGGTGTCTGTCGTTCTTTAAGTTTGAGAACAGACCGTCCCTTGCTTTCCTCCTAAGAGAAAGAGGAGGGTGGGGTGAAAGGAAGGAAGGAAGGAAGGAAGGAAGGAAGGAAGGAAGGAAGAAGAAGAAGAAGAAGAAGAAGAAGAAGAAGAAGAAGAAGAAGAAAGAAGAAAAGAATGAAGGAAAGACGAAAAGAAAAAAGAAGGAAAGAAGGAAGGATAGAAGGAAGGAAGGAAAGAAGAAAGGAAGGTAAGTGAAGGAAGGGAGGTGGTAGGAATGGGGGAAGGAAGGAGGGAGGCAGGGATGGAAGGAAAGAAGGAAGGGAGGGGAGGGAGGGAGAGACGAAGGGAGGAAGGAGGGAAGGAAAAAAGAAAGAAGATAAGAAGGATAAAGGAAGAAAGAAAGAAAGCAAGGAAAGCAGGAAAAGAAACAACAAGCGAACATAGAAGGAACGAACCAACTAAGGAAGGAAGGAACGAACGAAGGAAAGAGTGAAGAATGAGTTTTGAAAGGAGGAAAATGAGAATAAAATAAGTGAGAAGGAAACGAACAATGGAAAAAGTACAATGGAGAGAAAAAAAAGATTTGAAACACCAACAATACGTGAATAATGAATCAGGTTTTTTCATGGAAAGAATAAAAAAAGTAGAGAGAAACGAAAACGAGCAAAGTGAAAGTTAAAAGAATGAAAGTAAAGAGAAGAAAAAAATAAGAGATGAAAATGAAAGGAAAAGCAGATGGTAAAAAGGTAAACAATGAAGGAAAAAAAAGGAATCAAGTAAAAGAAACCAGTTGGGGAAAAGAGGGGAGGGGAACAAGCGAAAAAAGCATTGAGAACGAAAAGGCAACGGAAGCGGAAGTGGAGATTGGAGTAAAAGAGTGAGAGAGCGGAAGTGCAGAAATGCTTCTTGTCGTATTGACTAACAAGTGCGTTTGTGTGTGTGTGTGTGTGTGTGTGTGTGTGTGTGTGTGTGTTTGTGTGTTTGCTGCATAAGTTATGGATTCAGATTATCGCTGTGATCTCTGCCGGACACGGCTTTCAAATCAATAAAGCGAAATTTAAAACAGAGTGCTTGTGTGTACAGATGAAATCAAGAAGATCTGATCAATGAAATTATTTCCTGATGTATATGTAAATCATAAAATGTGAAGAAGTATGAAATATTAATGTATTTATCTAACCATTTCCTATCGTTATAATTACGGACTTTTTTCTAGCCTTCTTCATGAAGTAAAAATTTAAGTGTCAAAATAAAATTATGGTTACACATCATATTTTCACCAACATCATTGTTACAACAACGATTCAAATCTGGGCTGAATCGTTGGTGCAACCATAATATTCTGGTAAACTAATAACCTGCATTGTTTTATAAATATAAGTTTCTATAGTATCATATATGACAACCATGTTAGTTCAAACATGCAGGCGTAATTTTAATCCATACTGAAATTATTGCCACACGAAGATAGCTGAGAAACTGCCGTTGCCTTAAGGATGCCAAGTGCTTAGACAAATGTATTCTTTTCTAATACCTCCTGACATTTTCTGGTATATATCTGCTGTGGAGTAGGGTCTATGTGTGTGCACACTCGCGTGTGTATGCATGCATATGTGTGTATGTGTGTGTCTGTTTGTCTGTATATGGGGGTGCGCATGTATCAGGTCAGGCCTGGATATATGGAGGCGTACCACGACAGAAATCACTATTAAACGATGAACAACGGACATCTGACCTGGATTTCATTTTCATTGGTCATTCGCTAGCTTATATATCTCATCTGCACACGCAATGATTAGAGATGATCGCAGTAGCTTGCTGGTTGACATTTTGTTATTTGTTCATTTGCATCTAATGTTGATGCTGCACTCCATGATTGCAATGTCATCTAGCGTGGGTGGTGTAATTTTATTTCATCCAAAGCTGGCATCCTGACAGTTGTAGCTATTCGGAGTAAGAGTAGATGCTAGAACTGAATTGGCATTACACTCCTCAAAAACCTGAAACTTCCGAACCAGGTTCCCACTCTCGGATGTAGTTTTGAATTATAATAAACAAGTATTACCAAGCTCCTACTGCAGCATCTTCATTTTTGAATCCTACAACTTAAAATTTACTTCCCTCCGCGAAGAGCAGCATTAAGTATGGCTTCTAACTCATTTATTTCACCAGCAAAATCTACTTGGTGTCATTCAAAGAACCCGTAATACGATTACACATTACACAACTCATTTTATATTTCATTCTAGTTCTTTAGTTATATATGCTTTCATCGCCTCGCCTGTCTTTTCTAACTCTTCTTCAAGATACTTAAATTCTTATGCAGTTTTCAAAGTAATGTAATCAACCTACTTGTTTCTTTCATCTATTTACTTACAACTTGCCTGTCTGGAAATCGCATATTTTTTTTGTTATCTTCAAGCTTATATTGTAAATACATTTATATAAATACAACAAATGATACACCACGAGTTACGTTCCATGTGCTATATGTTTTGTTTTTTTTTTATCAGCGGCTATTCATTCTCATTTCTTAAACAAATCTTACTCAAATACGAAGAATCAACCTCTTCTTCCATGTATCAGAATGTCTGCACATTAGTGAAAATATGCCCTCCATCCATACGATAAAGAATTGGCTCGATCAATGGAAGAATGTATGCCGGCCTAAGTACTGAGTGACCATTTTTGAGATTGTGTCTCAAAGCATACACACTAAATATTCCCTTCTTTATTCAAAAACTTTGTTTATAAACGCCAATTTCTGACGATAACAATAAGGTTTTAAACCTTTTATTTTACATTCTATTGATTTGAATAATTCGACTGTGCACACGACAGAGCATAACAATTGACATTTCTTTCATCAGAGGTACATTAAACGTTAGAAGAGTTAAAAAATGTATAATTTGGAAACATAATATTAAGATTTTTTTTAATTTTTCAAATTCCTAAAATATCTATGATTTTTCCTAAAATTACGGAAGTTGAAACGATGAAGCATATTGTTCACACACACGCATGAGATTTGTGGGTGTGTGCATGCATTTATGCTTTTGATATCTATTATATATAAGGCGTAGAGCTGACACAAACGTTAGCATGCCGTGCGAAATTGCTTGACGGTATTTCGTCTGCCACTGCGTTCTGAGTTCAAATTCCACCGAGGTCGACTTTTCATCCTTTCGGGGTCGATAAATTAAGTACCAGTTATGCACTGGGGTCGATATAATCGCCTTAATCCGTTTGTCTGTCCTTGTTTGTCCCCTCTGTGTTTAGCCCCTTGTGGGTAGTAAAGAAATAAGTATTTCATCTGTCTTTACGTTCTGAATTCAAATTCACCGATGTTGACTTTGCCTTTCGTCTTTTGGGGGTTGATAAATTAAGTACCAGTTGCATACTGCGTCGATCTAATCGACTGGCCCCTTCCCCACAAAAAATTTCGGGCCTTGTGCCTAGATTACAAAAGTATATTTCTGTTTTGATTTCCTTGGGCCCTACGAATGTGTCAGTGGTTTGAGCGTCGGGTTCACAACAGTGAGGTTATGAGTTCGATTCCTGGATCGGGCTGTGTGTTGTATTTTTGATCAAGGCACTCCATTTCACGTTGCTCCGGTTCACTCAGCTGTAGAAATGAGTTGCAACGTCACTGGTGCGAAGCTGTATCGGCCCCTTTGTCTTTCCCTTGGATAACATCAGTGGTATGGAGTGGGGAGGCTGATATACACGAGCGACTGATGGTCTTCCTTAACCAACCTTGCCTGGGTTTGTGCCTCGAAGGGAGACTTTCTAATTGCAATTCCATTAGTATTCATGGCCGAAGGTGGGGTCTTTGACCTTTTACGACTCGATTACAAGTGACTGAGAGTACAAATGACTGAGATGAAAGCGTTTCCCCTCAAAACGTCGGACCATCTCAGAGTTGAAGGCCAGCAATTTTGAGGGGAGGGGAAAATCGATCACTTAGAAAACAGTACTTGACTACCTTTTATCGACGCTCGAAAGGTTGAATGGCAAAATTGACATTGGTGGTATTTGAACTCAGAACGTAAAGAAAGGGAACAGATGTCACTTAGTATTTTGTCCGACGCACTGGACGATTCTACCAGCTCGTCTGCTTGTATTTATATGAGCAGGAATTAAATGTATTTTCGGAGAAAGTGAAGCAGTGCTGATAACGATAAACAAACAGAAGCCCCCCCCTCCGATTCTTCTTATTCAAATTTCACAGTTTTTACTCGGTTGTATGTTGTTTATAGCTGTGAGGTCGATAAGATAAATATCATCAACACATCGAAGCAAAATTAATCGACTGCGCACCCACTTCACACGCAAAATCACGATTTCATTTGTTTGTAAATCAGTTTCTTTCCACTGAAATGATTGATATATATTTATACATATATCTTTTTTTTTTTTTTCTTTGCATGTACTTCAGCTTTGAATAAGTTTTCTTACTTCCCACGCGTAGATAGATCCGTTCGATATCTCATAGTGAAAAACCTATTTAATGAATTTGATTCCTATGTAAAGAACAATATCTTTATATGGTGTTTCTTGATTTCTTTGACTTTTGTTTCTTTTTTTTTTTTTTTTTTTTGCTCTTTTCTAAAGTTGCGTTTATAGAGCTCCACCTTTGAAGTGCGCGAACGTCTCAGTTGAGTTCGCGCCTTTGGAATATAGCGTTAAGCAAGAACAATACCACTACACCGAAGCTTTTTATGCCGACATATACATATTCTCTTTGCACTTTTGGTCTTTTAATTTCAACGAAAATATTCAGAAAACTACCAGATCAAACAGTTTCCGAATGATGCTAAGTTATTCTTTAAATTCTCTTTTAGTTTTCGATTAATATAACTGGCCAACTGGAACAAGTCTGTAATTGAATATTTAGAAAGAGTTCGTTTTCCGGAATACCTATTAGTAAGAAAAATCTATCGTTTTGTTTGAAATTATATAGAAAATAAAAGCCAAAAAATAGATACGTCCTAATAGCAACTTCCTCCAGCGTTTTGCCTTTATCAAATGAAAAGTCTTTTGGTGTAAAGATGGCGGTTGTATTTTCTTTTTAAGATTGTTCACAAGAAAACTCAAGGAGTTGCTCAAGCAACGAAAATCTCCCGATTTACAACAAAAGATAAGCACCTTTCTCTCATATATATGCAAACGCATACAAACACACGTCTAAATATAAATGGTTCTCCGACTGTTTCGGGAATGAATATTCCAGTTAACCCATCCAGTGCACTAGATGTTTCCTGAATTAATGTTTCACCGGTTGAATATTCCGAAGATACTTGTATGTTCGATCTAATCACCAGGCAACATTCAACGAGATATCAACATGTCTAGTAAAGCTGGCCCGCTGGCCCTTTTAATAACCGGTACATTCTGACTGGTGGACTCCAACGTCTTTTTCGTCAGCCCTTATTTCACTTACAAAATCTGGGTCGACACAAGACTAAAATAAACGGTACATGCACGGGATATCATATTGATTTAGCTTTCATTGCAGATTAAGAAATACGCAAATTTCACACAATCGCCAAAAGATTTCCTTGAAACAACCGAAACAGAAAAAATACACATTTTAAATTCAGCCTACAATAGTGAATAATAACGTGTTCCTGTATTAGCGGTATTTCGTCTGTCTTTACGTTCTGAGTTCAAATTCCGTCGAGGTCGACTTTGCATTTCATCATTTCGGGGTCGATAAATTAAGTACCAGGTGCGTACTGGGATCGATCAAGTTGACTTGACCCCCTCCCCAGTCGCCAAAATTTCGGGTCTGGGTGCCTAGAGTAGAAAAGAATTATATAACTGAGAAACATAATGTGATGTTTCTGCTATGTACTGTCCTGCTTCCATAAACTTTGTTTACGGCAGATTTCGAAATAAGCAACAAAATAACTAACAAGATAAATTCTTTTCCTCCGAGGCGATTGATTGGGAGATAACATTTCCGTTAAATAATTGATTAATTAATCGATTGATTATCTATTCAAACTATTGTTCGATGCGAAAACAGCTTTACAAGTCATTTGAAACGTACGTAAGTGAATAAAGGCATTGAAGAATATAATTACTAATTGTTTAATTGCTATTATATTCTGTGTTTAATGAACCAAAC
>JARUKP010000942.1:0-10262 GCA_029874955.1 Octopus insularis
GGTAATGAAAAGGAAGTTTGGTGTGTCTAAATCTTAGAACTTTTTTTGTATCATTAAAAAAAAAAAAAAGGGAAAGCCTAGTGAGAATCCTTTCCCCCTTCTTTACTGCTTTATGCAGAAACATTAATAAGGAACTGTTCAGTTCCCACTTAGTTCTCTCTTTTTTTTTTTTTTTTTTTGCTTTCGTATTAGTTTGTATGTTAACATTAAAGCACTGCTAATTATGACTAAAAGGAAATGTAAAATATGAAATTCAACGCAAATTTTCTTAGAACACAAGAATTACAGAAGCAATCAAAAAATAAACTAAAATACTTTTTACCCAATAAACGATAAAAATGATAGGGAATTTCAAAATTAATGGATTGAATACCAAATAAAACTATTGAAGTACTTGGTTGCAATTGCAAACCATACTACTTTTAGCGGACACCATGACTACATAGTAAATGCTGCATGAAGCAAGAACTACTTGAAGAATGACTTAGAAACACTTATCTTTCCGTTGTTTCTATAGAAACTGTCTGAATGGATAACATTGTGGCTTAGTTAAGTAACTATTGATTATCTCACCAACCACTTGTAAATATAATATCCTGTAAATATAACATCCTGGATACACATTTTTTTTATTCATAGTCATTATTCAGACCATAAATATGGAATCTAGAGGTGCAAATTATTTGGTTTGTAGAAGATTGTTCATGGGTAGTAATTTAATGGTTTGCAAATGAAAATTAGCTAAGAATCTTGATAATCATTCCCATCACATAAAAAAAAAAAAAAAATGACCCTGTCCTTGTCATAGGAATATGGTAAGTATTCATCATTATCAAGTTAACATTTTTCTATTCTGGCACAGGTTTGCTGAACAGATTTTTTTTTCTACATCCGTCATTTCATCTTGTAAACTTAACTTTCTAATCTCTGAATATGATTGCTTTGAGTTTTCCTTCGCTAATTTTATCTAATTCATAGCAATTTTTATTTAGCATGTCATCTATTTTCATTACATGTGCATACAACATGATTATTTCTTGCATGTACTAACTAATTATATCAATACTTCACTAATCCCCACCCCATATGTCATATTTCCTTGCCATTACATAACATTTACTTTTCACCCTTATTCTATCATTGGATCACCTCAGCATGATTAAGTGCCCTATGTTATTAAGCATTGCTACTAAGTAAATCACAATAGCAATCAATTTATTTTACAAGTAACTCATGCTATTAGTCACATTGAGGAATTTGGATTATGCAAAGTGTTGACTTTATCAACATCAAATCGCAGTATGGGTTTTGTTTCCCATTAACTATACAGCATATTTTGTTTCTCATAGTATCATTCTATGTGGTGAGTTACTAACTACAACTTTTTTTTTTAAAGTATCTTTATTAATGGTTAGTATAGTGTATCATCTGGGACATATCTATCTTGGATGCTGTTGAACATCATTTGTATAGTTAGAAATATTCTCTGTTTAACTTTTATTATACATTTTCATGTCCCTTCTACTTGATTTATTGATTTATTACACATATTCCCTGGCTAATTGCTAATGGAAGAAACCTAAAGAATGACCAACTTTTCAAACTGTCAACTTGTTCTGTTTCTATTCTTGGTGGGCTTGGATATTTAAGTCTTCCATTGTTTTGAATCTTACTTAGCTATTTGTCATCAAATCATTCTGAAGGGAATGTATCAGTATTGAAGTATAAAAAGATTGATTGAATTTGGTCATTATATAAAAGGAAAAAGGGCAATCCAATGGTAGATTAGAATAAAACTATATTTCTGACAAGCTGATTGCAGTATTTTACTTTGATATGGACAATAGGTAAAATGGCAACATTGTTATTACAATGAATTTCAGTTGGTAAACAGCCTTTTGGATTATATTAATTATTGAAGCAACTGAGTATTAAAGAAATAAAATTTTTGCAAAACTTAATTTTGTTATTCATGTTTAGTTTTATTATACATTTTATCTGTAAAAAAAAAAAATAAATAAAAAATGAAAAAGTGCCTTATCAAAAAAGGTTCTCTGAAGTTTTTTTTTTTTTCCCCAATTAGAATTCATTTTCTATGTATAATGTAACTGGAATCATTGACCGTTGAAAGTATGTATGCGCTTTCTTCAGAATAAAATTTTGTTTGTATTGCACTGTCATTTCCCCCTCATTTTCAATGCAACTTTTCATTTAGTTATCTCTTCCTTTTAGTATAAATAGTATTTAAAGCATAGATGTGCAGAATGTGGAACCTGGCCCTCTAAACAGTTTAACTGCCAACATCTTCAACAAGCTTATTAAAATTGACAATTTCATATTTAATCTTTTCATCAACTAACACAACCAAGCTGCATGGGTTTTCCTAACCTGTCTGTGTGAACATTTTTTTCTAAATATACAGATGCTTTCTTTTTGGCTTGAACTCAGATCTTTAATTTCTAATGTAGGGGACCTCAGTGTTCTTATCTACAGAAATATACATTTGAGTTCATAAGCTCTGAATTCTCTCATTTTATCTGAGAATATGTTGCAAAATTGAATCACTTCAAAGTTAATTTAGGTCTGCAAACTTAAGACTCAAGCAAAATAATTTTGAAGCCACTTTTTTTCCTATATTTAAATCATTTAGCATACATATAATTATGCAGGCAGGGATTAATCAATGTTTTATAACAGTTTCTGTGTCCTGCTTCATTATGTATGTGAGGGATAATTTTTCTACATTTGGATCTTTCATTTATGACATTTTAGTCAATCTCTACTGCAAGCTTATATTTCTGTTTGCCTATCATTCATTATCTACTCAAATAGTGTCTCCATTGCAGCATCAACTATTCTTTGTTCAACCATTTTCTCATCTTGCATTCAACCTTCCTTAGAAGTTGACCTTGCTCATCAAACAATCAATATTCGACATCTTCCTTTTCAGTTACTCCAGATGGTTTTCTTTCACTATCCATATTTCATTGCCATTATGTGTTTTCACATGATTCATAAAGACTAGTTGTTGTGCAGAGGGAAATATTTTGTTGCCAGCTGATAGCATTCCCCTAAATGTCTTCTTTCAAACATATTAACTTTGCTATCATTAGCTATGATCACAGTTTATGTACATCTACATTAAAGTACTAGTTGGAAGGGATGGTGATGTGGATGTTACCTTGTACACTGTTCAGTTTTTAGTTGCGTAGTAGACAATTAATAGTTTGTTGGTTGAATTAATCAACCTTAATTCTGATTAAATCCTATAAACAACTGTCATTTCTAATTGCATCCTTGTTTACTTTAGAAATCTGTTCCAACAGATACCCTGCTATTATGCTAGTGATTTTTACTTTATAATGCAATTGGTGGGCAATTGTGTTTCCAATATGCCAATCACTGGTTTGCTACATTTGTGATGGTAGCAGCAGCTCAAAAGAACAAAAAACAACTCAGAGGATTTTTATTCAAAAGCACTATTGCAATTTTCTTGCCAAAATATAATGGTGAAAGA
This sequence comes from Octopus insularis, assembly GCA_029874955.1. Taxonomy (NCBI): domain Eukaryota; kingdom Metazoa; phylum Mollusca; class Cephalopoda; order Octopoda; family Octopodidae; genus Octopus; species Octopus insularis. Next base: position 3,518 of record JARUKP010000942.1, read on the forward strand.
TCCACATAAAGCACTTCTTCAAAATGAGTAACAAAATCAATAGTTGATATGCAGTTATATGGTAGATGCTTACCCAAAATGCTGCACATTTGGATTAAATCTGGAATCACTTGGATGCAAAGCAACAACTTAACAGCATTTGCCTGCTTGGATAAAATTTATTGCTGGATTGATATATTTTTTGACAAGATGAAACCATCTAAATTTAAATCTTATTGTAATAAAATTATCTCTGCTAGTGTTTTTTCGTTGTTTGTTTCTGTATATTTTACACTTACAAAAAAAAAAAAAAATAAATAAACAAACAGAAAAGGTTTTGCATGATTGGTTTTTCACATCTTGTGTACATTTCTAATGTTGCCCTAATTACTGAATGTGAGATGAATATTTATGTATTGTTGACTTAAATAGCTAATTCATTCCTTCTCATGTATATGTCCAGGAATTGTATATTTGAATATCTCACATAAAATCTCTTGAATCCATTCTCCAATGGAACATTATCTTCATCCGAAAGCACACTGACATATGCTTCTGTTATTCCATTGAATTTCATTATTATAGCTATTTATTTTTAGAATCTTTATAATTTAATTTACAGTTAGTTGGAAATAGTATTCTGTTGAGGTTTTTGCTATGAGCAAATAATATTTTGAAACCTCAATGCTATAGATATTCCAGTACCATTCATAAATTAAAATTTTGAATGGTTGTTCTTTTGCTGAAACATAGACTAGCAACTGGTACTTTATGATGCCTGGATCATAAATCACTTATATCATGCAAGTGATTGACCTTTTAGCATTTAGATTGCACTGTCAAATATAATTAATTTGCATTGTTTTGAATTAACTATGCATTATCTTGTAGGTGTGACTGGCTAGTTTGAACATAGAACGGGTAGAATATTTAGGCCAGATATGGCCAGTTTAAATGCTAAAGGGTTAAATGTTTTTGTCTACTTCCACTTCAGTTGAGCCTTTTTCTTTAAAGATAACAGATTTTGTAATGCTTTTTTTTTATATATATATACAAACCGCATGCAGACAAGATTTAGCATACTAATTTTAAGTGTATTTTCCTTTTTAGAGGAATAGCATGCTTCATATGAAATTATGCAATGAAACATGGTAGTAGAAATAAATGAATCTATGTAAACCACTCTACATGTTAAAGCAAGAGGATTTTCATATCTTTTATACCCTTATAGTTCATACAGTGATATTTTTGTGTGTGGTTAAAAAGTTTGCTTGCAACCATTACATGTAGGTTTTCAGTTCAGTCCTATTGTGCAGCGTTTTTGGCAAGTGTCATCTGCTACATTTGTTGACCACCCAGGCTTTGTGAGTGAATTTTGTTGATGAAAACTGTAAGAAACCTGTAATGTATATGTGAATATTTATGAAAATTAACATTTGACTTCACTTATTGCTGCCAGTGATAGGTTTTCATTCCTTTCGAAAATGTGTGGAATAAAAAAAAAAAAAAGAATTCCTTACTTGAAAATCAAGTAAAGTTTGGCAACAGGAAAAGCATCCAGCCATAAAATTTTGCCTCCTCTTCCTGTTCAACCCACTCTAATATGAGAAAATAGATGCTAGAGAATGTTTGTGTGTATATCTTTTACTTTTGCATTTGCAAGTTATTGAATTTGGTAGGGTGGAGTAACAAAAATATTTTAGGTTCTTATGCAATTTTATGAATAACAAAACATTGACTGATGAGGAGACTCATATTAAAAGTAATATAATTTATTACACAATTAAATTTGACTAAGTTTGTAAGCCGTCAGGTGAAATTTAATGGCTTGGTCAGAAAGAAACGTATTGTTATTGGTCAAGAGAGTTCCAGCTGTGATCATCTTGTCTTTATGTCAAGGACTCCATTCCCTAGGTGTATGCTCTCTTGGTATGTTTGAAAAATTGTGATATACAACATGAATAAAACTAATTTTAAAAAACCTGAATAGGCAAGTGTACTGCACTTAGTCTGCAAACCTCTTTTTTTTCTCTTATTTTGCAAAATTTGACTCTTGTTCGAAAGTAACCTTTGGGTGTAACGTTTCTGACTGCTACTTGGAAAGATGTCCCCCATATTTTGGTTAACTGTTATTAGATTGAAAATAATTCTGTTAAAATTAACAGTAGTTGCAACAAACATTTTTGTAAGCATTTTAACTAAGATTTGTTTCCTGTTGGTTTGAAGAAGTAATCCTCAACCAGCATGTTCAATTGAATAACTATTCTCAGTTTTATTCATTTAATATGAAAATGCTAGAATTAAAAATTGTGTTTAAAGACCTATCATGAAACTGATTCTGAACAAATATGAACTAAATCAGTCTACTAATTGCTTCACTGAAGATTCCAATAAATAATTGAAAGATGGCTTAGCTATGATCAAATTAGATTGAATTGGCAATTATTAATGTTAGATAGAATGCTCTGGCTTCAAATACCTCTGAGGTCAATTTTCATGTTTTTGAGGATTGGATTGACAGAATTGTTACTCAAATGAGATTCTTTGTGGTTGCAATGTGTGTTTTGACTCTGTATTTTGATTTCAAATCCAACCCCTCATTGGAAAAATGGTGATAGCTCTTTCAGGACTTGTGACCATAATATTGTGTCAGCAATTTGAAAACCAGAACTGCTTAAACCATCTATGGTCATGTTGCCAAAGCGTCAAATACCAGCATAAACTGCTTGTTTGTTAATAGTTACAAGTTAGATAAACACTGACATATCAACAAATTGTTTACTTTGCTAGTGTTCTCAGAGTTAATTTTCTGTTCTTGGAAATTTAAAAAAATTTTTATTTTTATTTTCAATATCCTTTCTTTCATGGAAAGTGTTCTACCGTTTTTCTTAAACTAACTCTGAATTTGAATAATCTTTGAATGCAGTAAATAAAAGAAATGCTACAAGTATATCAAAGTAGTTGACTTGGAAATGAGTACTCCAGTGTCAGTGTCTAATAATGTTAACTGGTACAGCGTGAACAATTTCCAGAAAGTATAACGTTAAATCTTTAAAAAGTATTTACGTTTCAAATTTTCAAAAGGCATTGAACTCGGTCACTTGTCTTCGTGATTCAAAATCATTATTCCAAATAATAAAGGGAAAATTCATTGGTACTTAGGGTCAGCAGAAAATATGATTGACAAATTGGACCAAATAAGTGCATTGTTTGTTATATTTCTAGTGGGTTTTTCATGTAAATTTTTGCCTATAATAATCTACTGAAAATATCTGAATAACAAATAACCAAAACTAGTAGCCTAACTACACCTCTGAAACTACTTACGTGATCTATCATGTAAACAGATATATTTAAATGATTTACATTTCAGTTTTGAGACTAACATTATATAATTGTTTTATGGAGATGATCTAAATTCATAGTTATTTTAAAATTTTGAAACAAAATGTAGTATTACAAATAAGGATTTTATATTATCCATAGGATTTTCTTGCTGGTCCTTTGTGGTCAGTTTTCTGTTTAATTTCCTACTGAACTAGCAAAATTTTTAGTGACAGAACAAAATGCGTCATGGTATTTCTTTTGGCTTTTATACATTCTGAGTTCATATCCCACCATGATCGACTTTGCCTTGCATCCTTTCAGGGTTGATAAAATAAGAGTGCCAGTCAAATATTGAGATTGGACTGCATCGACTGACTCCTTTCTCCTAATATTGCTGGCATTGTTCTTTAATTAGAAACATCTTAGGAAAACATGAGCAGAGGTCACAGTGTGTAAGAAATCAGTGGTTTGCGACAATTGGGGTTGTATGTGAGATAGGGAGGTATCTACAGATGTTTTAAATTATTTAAAACATTGAATAACTGACTTTTGGGGTTTTTTTAAAGTAAAAATAAGTGATTCTAAAGGTTGGTAAGTCTTCCAACCTTTATTAGTTGGCCGTCCTTAAGTAAATATTGTGTGGAATTGATTGTTGAAAGACAAATGTGTATCTAAGCTTAAACAATTTCACGAGTGTAGTATGTTACAAATTTATTTCAAATGAACAAATGAAGATATTTTAAGTAGTTATTAGGATAGAAATATATAAATATTCCTACAGAGTTTAGTGTACTAATTCAGCAAAAATAATTTTTAGCATGTTTAAACGATTAAGTTGAAATAAGTAAACATTGAAAATATTAGATTGTCATCTTCAAGTACTATTATTCTCTGTGAACATATTTTTGAGTTAGGACTAAGCTTTTGATGCCTTTTATTTGTAAATATTGTTACTATTTTTAAGAATAGCATAAAGGCATAAGTAGCTCACTAATACCACCCTTCAGCCCCTTTTATAGTGAATTTTTTTGTGCCACTCCTTAATACAAAAAGACAAAATAGTTTGCTTCCACAAAATTCTTCTTTCTTCACAGTATTTACAGTTAGAAGCCATCTTGATTTTATTAAACATGGCAATATGTTCACCTCTTTTCAGTCCTCAAAGGCCTCACCCACCTGAGAAACAATATACCAGATAATGAAAGAATGGGAGTGTAGACAATTAAAATGTTAATAGTCGTTTTGTTCATGGCATATTACTCTAGAAATAGTTTATCTCAGCTATGCAGAGGGCATAAATCACTCCTAATTTGACATTCACCAAAGACAAGCATTTTATGAAACCAAGTCCTTTTCACAACATAACAGTTTCACTCTAAAAAGTGGTGACCTCCTCTAGTTTTCTCTTCACACTATTGAACAAATTTCTTTCAAAATTTTAGCACAATTTCTTGCTAAAATTATGTACTGAGGTTTTATAAAGTAAAGGAAAAGGGAATCGACATATATTTCCCCTTTGTTGGAAGAAACTTAGCATAGTCTATGAAATATATGCATTGTTAGTATTATATAAAAAATAGCTGGTAATACTATTTTGTACATCTTGTGTATATGTGAAACTATGTGTATGTCTTAATTTGATTTGATAATTACTGCTGCATCTCTCATCATTTCATCCACTTCTACTTTTCAATGGGTTTATAATTTTTAAATTCTAAAATTTGTATAAGTAACTGAATTATATAAAATTTGATGATGACTGTAGTTTAAATTCTGATCCTTCCATTAAACTATCAGAATAACTTTATATTGGTGCTGCTTCACACTTCTCACTCTTATCTAGCTTATTGGCTTGATATATTGATTTGCTTTTGTGAGTGAAAATGCTTGTTCCAAAGCTAATTAAAAACCTGATACTTCAGTGTATAAAGTTTTGTTGGGATGCTAAGTTCCTGACAATTATGTCCAGTGTCTAAGCATAGTAGTACTATTTCCAAATGTGGGGAACGATAGTTATTCCTTTCTCTAATTCCTCAACTATTAACTGAATATAATTCTGACAGAGATAATGAATTGAGATTAATTTCAAAATTTGATACCTGATGGTATCAATGAAAGAAATGAAAAATGATCAGAATTTTGCTGTCACCTGAACTTAGGATCAAACCAATTATTTTATAATCGAATTCTTCATTTTTTTCTGATTTTTATAATTGTATCTGCATTTCAATTTGTCAAATTGTTCTTAATGGCTTACAGCCTAATTCACTCTTACTGCTCTTGCTTCTAAACTGTCCTGATTTTTTGCCATTTACTTATAGAAGTATGTATATTTAATTTTACTTAACAGTACTGTATAAATCTGATTACTTAACCATTTTATTCATAACGCAGTATTTTAAGAAGCTTCTATTTAGATTACACTGATAATACAGGTTATAATTTTTCTTTATGAACTTGTTGGTCGAGTTAATGAAAAAAATGTCATCTAAACTACTTGTTTAGAGATGTTTGCAGCCTTGTAAGTTACACTGGGTTATGTGTAACGGTAACTCTAAACTTGGTTGAAAACAATATTTTAATATATTTCTATTTCAATAAGAGTCCATATAAAATGTCATCATTAAAGACAACAGCAGAGGCAAGAAGCAGGAGTGCAGCTGAAGCCAGTGTTAAACTGAATGGAAGAGAGAGCTCAGTGGACAGCAGGAGTGGTCCATATTAAAGGGAATTTAGAATGAAAAGCAGTGATGAGCAAGATATTCAGAATTGCAGACAGAGCTAACAGTCTATCTTCTAATAGATTTTTTTCATGATCAATATTTTCATTCAAGGAATATTGAATAGTATTTTTAGTAGAAAGTGATTATTTTTCTAAAGATTAACATATCTCTAGGCTAACATTGCATTTTTTTATATTATGAAAATATAGTCTTCAATTTTCATCCTTTGTAACTTAATACAAAACATCAGAAGCAGCACTCAAAAGTTCTTTTTATTTCTCTGGTTTATTTTTTTCTTTCTTGCTCACTGTAATATAATCCTTTGACATTGAAAAATTTGAGTTTTAGAAATTAAATTTCTATAGGGCATCAACAAGATTCATTACTGCTACCAAATTATGTAACAAAACCTGTCTAATTTTTCAAAATTAAACGAACAATTCAGATTAAATCTTGAAACAAAGCTGAAAGAAATCAGTTCATATTAAAAGGAATGTTTTAGTCTCTTAAAGTTTGTTAGTTTCATACTAAATATGATCTGCACTGATGTAATATAATCATCTCATCTTTCCACTCCAAAAGAGCCCTAAAGGTTGTCTCTTCCTTCTTGGGATTTTTTGAATTTTTATTGACACCATCACTAATTGTTGCAGTGTATTGATGCTCACCATAATTTTAATAATGTTAAGTTGATAAATATATCTCCAATCTAACAC
>JARUKP010000943.1:0-10260 GCA_029874955.1 Octopus insularis
CTACCTACTTCACTTTTTGAAGGGTTGGAAAGGAAAACATATTTGTGGTTCTTAAAGTTAATGTGTGGAGATCGACTAGTGAAGCATTTCATAAGGTCTTCTATCTTTAATAGTGTGACTAGCTCCTTTTATTAAGTGCTTAAATTGTATTTTGCACTATTAGTTTTCTTGTATGTATTGATAATGTGCTCTGTTGCATTTTGCTATGCTTTCCTTTTATCATGTCTTTTCTTTTATCATTAAAAATGTAGCAGATTGTTTGAAAGGTACTATGTAATAGATAACAAAAATTATAAAAATGGAGCAGTGCAGAAATCTTACCTTTCTAAACAGGTTAATTAAGTCAGCTTTGAAATTCTTGAGGTCTTTTATCTAAAGTGGGGGGGAGCACTTTTATGATTTGAAGTGAAATTTATCTGCAGAAAATACTGCAGTCATGTTCATGCAGAAGTAAGGCCTTCCAGTGCAATTTCTTAATCACAACTTTTTCCTCTTCAATAAGGTGTGGCATGTGAAGCTTCCTTGATGATTTCTCAATGCTCTTCAGTGAATATAAAAGTTGTTAGCCCTCCAGCTTTAGCCATTTGTTCTCCATTGCTAGATAGCAATCAACAAGTTTTACTAATGAGAGTACAATGAAAGAAATGAGTACTCAAAAAACATTTGATGGTGTTTAAATATTTGTATTAACAACTGAATTCAGAATAACATTGCTTGAAATTTCACAGATGCTAAAAAAATTATAAAAATAATTCATCAATTTTAAAAGCAGTTAGTAGAGATTGGTCACTAACATGACACCACTTCTGTCATGTGATCCAAGCCAGCCAATGACGATTAGCCTTTATAAAACTTCAAGTAATACAACTTTGATTTCAAGTGTTGATAAAAACATTTAATAACTATGATTATATAGACATTTAAATCTTAGTGAGACTCAATTGCAATTAGTTGGTTAGGATAACGTGATGATAATCAGTTACTCATTGGCAGTTGAATTCCACTAATGGCTAATGATTTAGAGGTAACTTTTGTACAATGGGTGGGAGCAGTTGCCCTAAAAACAGCAGTCTTATTTTATAAGCTGTGTTGCTTCATCATCCATAACTAAATATCCAGTAAGTCAACAATTTTTTTTTTTTATTTGTGAAATCTCAAGCAATTCAAAGCTATTGATACAAACGTTTGAACTCTGTGAATGATATTGAGCACTCTTTTCTTTCATTTGGGCACTTACCCATATGTATGTATGTATGTATGTCTCTTCTGTTTTTTAATTATTATAAATCTTCCATTGAGAAGGGAGCTGGTTTCCAACAGAGATACAAGGTTCCATCTTTGGGATGTAGTTAATACAGACAAATTCATGTTTGTAACTTGAGAAAAGTCTTGCATATTTTTACTGTTCCACTCACAGATTACACTTGTAATGTAGGAATTAGCCAGTCAATATCTCTTTCTGAAAATCCCAGTTTATCCAGATTCTCCTTTAAGCATTTACTAACAAAACCTAGTGCTCCAATTATTATTGAATTCATAGTCTGGAAATAGAAGCTGGAGGTTTTCTATGACCACACATATCTTCGCCCCTCTTTCCCAAACAACAATATCCAGCCTGTTATGCTTACATTTGACAAAAGTTCAAATTGATAAATGTGCTTTCATTTTTATTAAAATAGGAATACTACTCATCATCATAATGCACATTCTACATCCAAATAGCATGAAGTTCAACTTGACCTTTCATCTTTTTCGAGGTCAATAAAATAAAGTACTGCAGTCAATGTTATTGACTGTTCCCATACCCTAAAATTGCTGGTCATGTGCCAAAGTTTGAAATCTTTATTATAATTATCATCAGCTTCAGGTATTTTGTAATTGTCACTATTACTACTAGGCCCTTGGTTATTTGCTGTTTAACCACAGGTCAGGCCTGATCAAACTGACTATCCTGCTTTATTATATGACCAGGAAAACGAAGATCACATAATCTAATTTGTCTTCTCCTAAGGTTGCATGGTTTGATTTGAGGAAGATTGGCTGCTATTTCTAGCAGGCCAAGTGACCATGTAGAGGCTCACCGTTTGGGGCATAGTTAGTTATTGTAGTGGTGAAGAGACTGGTTGTTGTTGTTTAGCCCCATGTTGACCCTGGTTGAGTAGAGACATAATCAATGACATTTCAACCATGACCATCATTTGTTTTTTTGCTTTTTTGTATGTATAGAGAACCTAGAATCATATTATTCAATCTGTTCTTTTCTAAGATGGTAGGATTGTGATTTGAGCAAGATTGGTTGTTATTTCTAGCAAACTGAGTGATCATGTAGTGATTCTCTAGTTCAGGGGGTTTTCAAACTGTGGTCCACGGACCACAGGGGGTCTGCAAGGACAAGACAGGGGGTCCGTCATGGACAGCAAATACTTTTCATGGGCAATTTGATTTTGTATATGTTTTTTAATTAAAATCTTTTAATTGACAATAAACCTGTTTGTTAAATACTGTTAAATAATTAAATGTAAAAATATACGTTATTTTAAGCAAATGTTTATATATAAATTTTATAGGCGTTTATAAGGGGGTCCCTAAAGTAAAGCCTGAAATATAAAGGGGTTCACAAGTTGAAAAGTTTGAAAACCCCTGCTCTAGTTGGCCTGGACTTTTAAGTAAGGGTAGTGTGTTTGTTTGATATGAATTGTATGTATGAGTGTTATATGCATGCGTGTGTGTTCTTCAGTGTGTATATGCATGCGTGTGAGTGCTTGACTGTATGAGTGTGTGTGTGCACTTACACGATCTGTGTGTGTGGTGGGAGAGCAGAGTCCTTAGAAGAGGTGAAGGTTGGCAGGAGGCTGGTATTCAATGACTTGTTTTGACATTTCCTAATAACATTTAGATTTGTTATGATAAATTGAACGTTGCTCTTGTGTGTGTGTGTGGGGGGGAGGGGGGAGTCCGAAATGTTGTTGCAATTGTTATTTAACTCTGCCAAAAATCTTAATCGAGTCAGATCTATGGATCAAAAGCATTCCAGCCATGACCTCCACATAGGACTATGCCAACTTTTTGCTTGTGTACTACTATCTAATGAAAGAGGGAAATGTAGCACTCATCATTATCTCCCTCCTCACCACCTCCCCTCCAACATCATCACTATCATTCTCATCAGCATCCTTATCATTTAACATCTGCTTCCTATGTAGGTATGGGTTCGATGGTTTGACAGCTGTAAGGTCTTTTCTTGATAAATGTTATGAAATCTATTTACTGCCTTGGTTTTTTCTTTTTTATATCTCATTCTGTGTCTATATGCTGATTTAGCCAAATCTCCCTCAAATTATCAATGAACCATTTTAGTAACTCCTCCTGGCCCTCAGATACCTTTAATAGAATTTACTCTGTTGTGAGCTTTTAGATGACTGCTCCCATTTGAGAACTACCTTTCTTCCATCTACTTGTCTCAAAGGCTCTGATAAAATGAAGACTTATGTAAAGAGGATGGCATTAGGAAGGGTATCCAGCCATAGAAACGATTCCAAATCTGACATTGAGACCTGATGTAGCTCTGCAGTTCCTTGCTCTTCCAAAAATTTTAGCTTTGCACCGTGTACAAGCTGCCCCTTAGATTTTTCAGTCAGAACCACATACAAAACAGCTCGATTTATAGATAAGTACAATTGTACGTATGCATATGTATAGCTACATACATACATATGTATATGTATCAATAAGAAACATTCAACATCTTTGGCAGATTTTGTATGGCAACTGATGGAGGATAAAATGAAGTACAGCATAAATTGGTCCCTAGTAAGGTGCGCGAAACCATACAATATAATTTCCAGGAGATGCCATCTCTGCTCCGAGGAATCCTTGTCTATTCTGTGGACTAACTAGAAAATCAGTAATAGAAATTCTGAATGACTCTCAAGATGCCTACACGCATATAAACGCACTTTCGCACAATGCAGTCGGAATGAGTAAAGTAATTTAATTCACTGTAAGGTATAGATGACTTAAGTTTACTTTTAACCTCCATATTCTTACAAACACCAAGTTGATAGTTAACTTGCTTTGTGATCATGACAGCACCAAACCTCATGTCTGCATACGCTCACATTTTTGCGTATGCTTGTATAAGCGAGTGGACTTGCACCATGTAGCTTGCCCGAGGGCGTTTCTACATTCATATTTCTTAACAGTTATTTAAAATTTTTTTCTTGCTAGATTTTGTGTTCGTTTCTCTTTTTGCCATCTGTAATTTTATATTTGATCTTCTATATAAATGAAGATATTTCTTCCGTCTGGCTGCTTTTCTTTCTACAAAACGTGAAGTTACATTGCAGAACTGTTATTTTAACGAGTTGTATTTATCACCCAACGAGATACATCTGCACTGCCAGATGCTCTTGAACCAGTTATTGAGTGTACCATCCATGAGGGATCGATGCTTGATGTGTCGAAACAATTGTCTTGATTAATAAATTCTCATATATTCCATCTTTCATTTGCCATATATATATATATATATAAATATATATGTACACATGCGTATGTATATGCGTGTGTGTATATACGTGCACATCTAAATGCAGAGCTGGCCCTAGGGTTGTTGGCGCCCCAGACATGCTAAACTTCGGCGGGTACAAGCTGACGGTCGTGGAAAATTTCTTCGTCTTTGTCATGCCCTCCTTGGCACCCCCTAGCACATGGTGCTCCAGGCGATTGCCCGAGTTGCTGGTACCTTGAGCCAGCCCACGAGAGTCCCGGACTCCAGTTATGAAATCATTTGCATACAGCCAATTACAGCTCAACTATCAAACTAGTGTCTAACTAATCATGAAAATACTCCGGTTGAGTGCAGTGGAAAATGTGCGTTATAGCAAAATATGTTCTAAATGGGTTAATAGGGGTGACAAATGTGGAATTTAGTATATTAAGTGAATGGAGAGCTGCTCACCGATGATGCCATAAGTGTTGCCAATTTGCGAAATCTACTAGAGAATATGTGTAGTTTCGTAATTTTTTTACTGATTTTGTACATTCCTAATTGAAAATGTTGGTGTTGATCTGAAAACATTGCAATCAATATGGCGTTGTGTCGTATTGCACCCTCCCCTTGGGTACATGCAGTAGCACTAATCACAGTCTGAGCATAGGTACCTAATGTTAGCTCCATATACAGATGATGCTCAATTGATCTATAAGGATGGTGGTGCCCATGTGAAACCTGCTATACTATACTCAATGGCATACACCATTCTATGCATGACTGGCTGTACTGTAGTAGTACACAGCATGTGGATTTTCAAAGTGAGCTCTGATTGGCTGTATGCAAATGAGTTCATTACTTGGGTCCGGAACTCTCGTGGGGAAAAAAAAAAAAAATTCGCAGCCGGCCTTGTCTATACGCGTAATTCATATATACTGTCTCTCATATGTATGCACGAAATTTTGTGTGATGACAAGCACAAGCTTTCTTTGTTTCCTCTTTATATGTTTGCTTATTAATTTATCTATGTATTTGCTTATTGAACGACGTAACGGGCAAACTATTTGAATTATGCATGTGATATGATTATGATTTTAAAATTTGATCTAGAACAATCTAGCATTGGACGACCAATGTTGGTGTGTTTACGTCCCTGTAAAGTAGCAGTTCGGCAAAAGAGACCGATAGAATAAGTATTAAACTTATAAAGAATGTCCTGGGGTCGATTTCTGCGACTAAAAACCCTTTAAAGCGGTGCTCCAGCAAGGCCGCGGTCAAATAACTGAAACAAGTAAAAGAATAGCTGTCTGTCTCTCTCTCTGTATCCTGTATTGGTGCACCGCCTTCAATTTTCTGGTCAGTTACACCGACCCTCATACCTCCTTCTTGACCTTGCAAGACTGAAAGGCAAGGTGAGTCTATATAAAAAAAATAAAAAGTGGTGCTTCCTAACCACATGCTTCTGGGGTCAATCACACTGCGTGGCAAATCTCTTCTACTACAGCCTCGGGCCGACCAAAGAGGATTTGGTAGACAGAAACTGAACAAGCTCGTCATTTGTTGCAGTTTCGCCCCAGGGTGAGTTTCCTACCAGCGCTTGACAACCGGTGTCTGTGTTTACGTCCCCATAACTTAGCAGTTTTGGCCCAAGTGACAAATGGAATAAGTACCAGACTTTAAAAAAGAAAAAGTTTTAATTTGTTTTCATTACACGTGTCGATAAAAATAACATACCGTAAAATAAAATAAACGTAGCACTTTCGAGAAATACATGTACACAGCTGATAGGTTGGTGGCACTTTAATTTTCACTGGTTTTTAGTATATTAGAGTGAGAGTGAGAGAGAGAAAGTAGGACAGAGATATTGTTGAAGAAATTCCGAGGTCTGACAACACACCTAACAGCTTCTTTTACTTGTTTCAGCCATTTGACTGTGACCATGCTAAGGCACACTGCTTTGAAGGTTTGAGCCGAACAATTCGTCCTCGGTACTAATTTTATCAAATCCTGGTACTTTTGCTAAATAAAAGAGACGTAAACAAATCAACACCGGTTGGTCAAGCTGTGGTGGTGGGGACAGACACAGACATAGAGGCCTCCTCACCACCACAAGGTCAAATATAACCAGTCAACGTAATCACTAGATTTGCTCAAGTAGTGGCCAGACCGTCCTCAAATCACACCCTACCTCTTAAATAAAATACGAGAATCTTTTTTTGAAGTCTTCCAACCACTTTTAAATACTACAAAAAAAAAAAACCAAATAAAAACAAATAAAAAAGCCGAATGCGATTTTCTTTATCAGTATTTGAAGAAATCTGGTAAAAATTTGAAATACATTAAGTGACTGGAAGGATTTTAAAAACGATCCAAATATGATAATAAAATATAACGATTATCTTCAAGTTTTATACGTTGAAAAAAAATGTAGTCCTTGATAGACAAAAAGGCGAGATGGTCATAACTGGAACCTATCCAGAACACCTCTAATCATAGTTCTTCTGTTCGATCAGGGCTGCGTTAAACAGTAGGGAAAAAGGCATGGGGAAACTGGACAGTGGGCTAGGGGCCACAAGTCTAGCAGTCCATAAACGATCTCCCTCTTTGTTGTCACTCAAAATCTAGAAGTAGCAGTTAAATCTTACCTTGGTCCCTTAAATAGTAAAAGGAAAGAAAAGGGATATATTACAATTAGACAATGTAAGTCCCTGATTAATCAAAATAATGGTATGGTCATGACAAGGTCACCCTTAGAACATGACCTAGGGCTATTGCGTCAAACAAGAATATAATAATTACTTTGATTAATTAGTATCAATTAAATATTTACTATTCCAAACCAATTTGAGATCACATCTGGCCGGAGTCTTAGGTCAATATAATTAAGTACGTCAATTTACACTCGTATTAATTAGTGATGGAGCAAAAAAATGACCGAAATCATCATTAATATGGGCAATTTACATCACAGCCGAAGACTGGCTATTTGGATTCGTGTCGTTTTCCTCTCTTCTAAACATTGAAACATGAAGTCATTGTAATACACAGATGTCAACTATCAGTGTCGCCGTTTTTATAAAAGAACGACGCATTCTCCTTTCATCATCCTATATGTAGATTTAAATTTGTTGCAGTTAGCCGCAGGTAAATTCTCAGATCAAGTAGAACTATGATCAAAAGCGATCCAGCCATGACCATCCCATCTTGTTTCTTTTTTTTTTCTCTCTCTCTCCGGTGTAGAATACGATTTATAAGTACATTACATTATTTTCTGTTGATCGAGCTACTGCGAAGACGACCTCTTGTAATTACCAGTTTATTCGAATACTGTGTAATTTCGAATATAATTCGATTCAATTCTATTTTATCTGCAAAAATGTTGTAACATTTACCAACTTAGATACTTTTGTATGAAATTTCTTGCATGCAATTCACACAAATACGCTAATTAGGTGAATGACAACGAAACAAATCATAAGTCCGTAAATATCAGAAAAAAAAAAGAAAATTTGTTCGCTACACATTTGGAAATATTACAAATGAGTTGGCATTTTTTTTATACGTTGTCATCGAGCTGTAAAAAGAGGATAATAAAGCGTAGACGTGTGGTAAGAAGTTTGCTGCCCAACTACATAGTTCCGGGTTCAGTTCCATTATCCGGCAGCTTCTACGATAGACACGGGTCAATCAAAACCTTCCTTGTGAGTAAATTTGTTAGATGGAAACTGAAAGAGGCCAATTCTATGTTTGTGTGTGTCTTTGTCCTCCTCCACCGCGTGGCAACCGGTGTTGGTTTGTTTACGTCCCCGTAATTTAGCGATCCGACATAATTACTCGGCTGAAATGAAAAAAAGAATTGGGGCAAATTCGTTTGATTAAAACCCTTCAAGGCCCCAGCATGGGCCATTGAAATGAATGAAACAAGAACAAGACCAGACGTTCGTCAAAACATTCAATCAGTAGTCTTATAATAGTATGGTCATCACTTATGAATATGTGGAGAGTGAGAACGAATCAAGCATCGAAAGGAAATGGACGAGAAAGTGAAGAAGAAACTGACAAGTCAACGCGCTTCTTTTCTTCTCAACATCTTCGGGACAGGAGAAAAGAGCGTCACGTGACAATTGCAGCGGAACGGAGTCACGTGCCCCCTGCCTGTTCTTCTTCTTTCCTCTTCCTCTCCCCCCCTCTCTTGTTTTCATTCTCTTTTTCAACACTGTGACACACGAGGCTACACAGCGTCTCTCTCTCGCGCACACACACACACACGCTGACGTCAGCGGAATGGGTAGAAGTTGTGAAACGTTGCTTGGCCACGATCGATAGGTTTTTCTTTTTCAGTCTTCAAGTTTGAGAAATTAATTCATTTAATAATATTCATAGAAAAATAATAAAAATATAAATAATAGAATAAATAAAATAGAATTTCTAACTTTTACAAAGCACTTACGTAATTTATATACAGTTCAGTGACGATCATAAAACAAGCGAGCTTTATCTAGATCGTACATCGCGCCACTTCCTTGCTCTGCTAAACGCCATTTTTTTTTTTGGTCACCCCTCCCTCAATTCCTCCTTTCTTTCTTTGCGTGTTTTGATGTCATTTTAGGTAAAGCTTTTCGACACCTAGAACCTGTAATTTCTTTTATAAGTAAAATTAAACTGTTTCCCGTAGATTGAGAACGCGTAATTTAAAAAAAAGAAATTATGCAATTTTATTGTTTCACTTTTGTTCTTTTTTTTTTTTAAAGCAAGTCATTTTGTCTAGGAATGTGAGATTTAGAATCGTTCAGAATTTTCCTGCTCTCAAATATCCCCCCGCCCAAAAAAAATTCTATTAAAATTTTCTGCATTTTTTCAAATATGAGTCGTATTATTTTTCTACAACTGAATTTTTTTTTTTTTTCATTTGATATTCTCTTCTTTTGAGTTTCTCTGGTCCCTCCCTTCCGCCATCTTTTGTTTCTTCTTTTTCCTTAAACATTACATTACACAGACATAAACATTTTCTCCCTCCACCTTCCTTTTCTCATCACCTCTTCCTCTACCCCTACCTCTTTTCATTATCGTTATCTCCCCTTCGTTCACTTCACCATTTTCTTCTGGATTCGAACTCCACACTCCTACTCTCTTCCACTACTCTTTACCTACCTGCCAGCCTTCCTCTTTATTTTCTTTCTTCTTTCTTTCTATTTTTTTTTCTTCTTCTCTCTGTATCTATGATTCCATACATATCTCCCACTATCTTTCTCACTTAGACACACTCTTCCCTCCTCCTCCTCCCCACCTCCTCCTCCCCACCTCCTTCACCAAACAAACTCCCTCCCTCCCGCTCGTCTAGCTCTTTTCTCTCTCTCCCCTTCTTCTTCGTGTCAAAGGTCAAGGCGGTCCGTGGAAAATTACTTGTAAACCCCGCAGGTCATTGGCACGTTACATGACGGTGAGTGTTTTCTGAATATTATTTTGCTGATAAAATTCGTAAGGGGGGTAAAAGTTCGGGTTGAGAGGGCTGAGAGAAAAAAGGGGGGAAAAAGAAATCTAAAAGGGCTGCAATTTTTTTTACGTACTTGAGTGGGGTGGTTTTTAATGGTTTGTCAAGAAACAAAGTAACAACAAAAATAACCCCAACCCGATCCCCCCCTCCACCCTCCAAAAGCAAAACAAAACCCAAAAAACTGAAAAAAAAAGAAAAAAAACCCCACAACCATGATGATGATGATGATGGAAGAAAGCAAATGAAGCAGCGCTCATCTTTGCAAGTCGTTATG
>JARUKP010000944.1:0-10255 GCA_029874955.1 Octopus insularis
TAAGTATAAATATATGAAGTCTAAAGGCAAGAATTTTGTGTATTGCTCATATCTTTCAAAGAAGACCCTTTAATTCGAGTTTATAAAAGAATCCCTAAACAGTTGCCTTGTTTGGTCTAAATTTAAATTTAACTCTGGCTGAAACCAGAAACAGTTATGACAATGGACAGGTATCTAGAAATAAGTTTAAAAAGGAAAAATTCCAGCAGCAGAACATTGGTTCCAAGCTGCTGGCACCAACCAGAGCCTGGGTTTGATTGGAGAAACCCCAGAATTTGTTGAATTTCTATCTTTCTCTAAAATCTTGTAAAGAGTAAATTGTTAATGCTGATATGTTTTACATGATGGAAACAAACAAACATGGAGCAAATTAGGAAATTCAAGAAAACTGATGTAAAAAGTGGAAAAAAAAAAAAAAATTAAAATAATTTTTTTAACACATTAAATTAGAAAAATATTAAATCCCAACATGGTACAAATTTGGCAAACTTTTTTTTGTTTAAAAGATATGAAAAAAATGTTTATCACTTAATATTGAAATCCTTTTTTTTTTAATATATATATATATAATTATGAAGTAGATTTGTTAGAATGAAACAGCAGCTTAAAACTCTACATACACCTTACAAGATCTGAAGATGCAAGCATTGGCAACTGAAAACTTACTGCAATTTTCCAGGGGAAACAGGGCAGGATTTCCTTGAGATTAAAAAAATAAAATAAATTTCTTCTCAAAATATAAAAAGAGGAAAAAAAAATCACTGCTCTGGGTTGAAAAAAAAAAACAAACTGAATGAAAATTAGAAGAAAAACCAATGGCAGGGAAATATGTTTGTTAGGATGTTAAATTCAATAAGGATTGTAAACAATTTGTCAGGAAACCTACACACTTTTCATATCTTTTGTAAATGTAGTTTGTCTAAGTAAAATTTGTTCAAAGGAATTTAAAAAGAAAAGCCATTATTTTAATGACTTTATTTAAGATTCCTTTCATTTTCTATAAACAGAAATTCTTGTTTGTTTTTTTTAAACAATAAAAAAATTCTAAACAAAATGTAATTTGTTAAGTAGAAGCCAACAGTGGAGAAAAGGAGATTCATTTTCTTCTGAGTGTCTGTAACCACACACACACACACTCACTTTTGTGTGTGTATATATATATATATATATATATACTTTCGCACACAGACATCCACATATGTACACAACCTCACACAGATATAATTCAGTCTTGGAAAGAAACAGAATTTCGTTTCTTCCAAACCAAGAAGGAGAGAGAGAGAGAGAGAGACAGACAGACATTGATAAAGAGAAGTTGATATTAAATAAGAGCTAAATCTAGATATCTTTAGATCTGTACACAGAAACCAATTTATACACAGCTTCCAGCACTAAGAAGAAAGCATTAGATTGTCTCCCCTTCCTATAGTGTGACGGTATTTTTGAAGGGAGAGGTCGTGTTGCCATTGATGCTAAGCACAGACAGGGTGGCAGTTAAGAGATGTCGTCCTCCATCGCATTCTCATCACTGTCAGGAAGGGTGGTCGCTTCGTCGGTTGTGAACGATTTTAGACTCTGGGAAGAGCGAGACTTCAAACAAGTTTGTGGATTTCCTCGACGCAACCTAAAAGCAAGTGGGAGGAAAAGATAGAGAACATTTTAATAACATGTCATGGCAGTAATGAAGATTTGGGTGGAAGAGTTGGCAAAGAAAGGGTTTGTCTGGAGAAAAGGTAAACTAAGGAAAGGAACTGATAAAAGCCCAAGTCAAGTAAACCAATGATCAAGAGGTCTTCCAACTGTGACCAACCAGTCTTCTTCATTTCACACAGTGTATCTAGGCCTACATCATCCAGTGTGTGCTTCCTTTCACAATGAATGTGATATGAGGGAAATTCAGCTGCTGTTTCTAACAGACCAAGCGACCATGTAGTGGTTTGCTTACTGTTGTATGGTAGCAAGTATATTAAGCAAAAATTGTGGAAGATTGTCAGAAGCATTAAAAGCACACTCACCTGCTTTGTAAATGTTCTATTTGGACTTGTAAGTTACCGACTTGTTCTTCATACTCTTCATTTGTACGTTGTAACTTACGAACATTATTTGCTTGAAGATCAGCCTGAAACAGGACAACAACAGATCATGAGATGATGAGGATGAGGATAAGGAAGTGGAGTATTAAGTACTGCATAAATTTAGACCAATTCTGTCTTCTCAAATTTGAAGGTAAATATATGAGAATAACAATGAGAACAAACCAAGAGTTGACATCACAATTTCAAGTTATTCCTAGGATGTTTTTGTTATCATTTCTGATCAAATGGCTTCACTAAATCCTTGGTGGTAAGCTCCAAACCCTTCATGCTGGACATGTCTTTGCTCCAGGCATATTACTGGTACTTGCCTAACTGATCTCTAACAAACTAATACTTACCTTCCATATCAAAGTCTTGCTCAATCAAAGCTGATCTGGGCTTCTTTCAGTTTCTGTCTACCAAATCCTCTCACAAGGCTTTGGTCGGCCCAAGGCTATAGTAGAAAACACATGCCCAAGGTGCCACGCAGTGGAACTGAACCCGCAACCATGTGGTTGGGAAGCAAGTTTCTTACCACACACCCCACGTGCATATTAGTGTAACTGTCTGTAAAGGTATCGATATTCCTAAAAGCAACTTCCTAAAAAGGGTCTGATGAAATAGATACCAGTTTCATTCAGGATTGGATGTTGATATAAATGATTGAGAGTGCTCCAGTATGGCCACAATCCAATGCCTGAAATCAAAGTCAAAACCAAAAGGACTAGCAGAACAGAAGCAATGTACCTCGTCTTCGGCCGAGGCCAAGTCTTGCTTCAGTTCTTCTATGCGGGAACGAAGCTTCTTCACCTCCAGTTCGTATTGCTCTGCACGACGTCGAGTGTGATCGAGTTCAGTGTGTTTCTCGACATTGATCTTCTTCAATTTTGCATGGACGTGGCGTAATTCAATCACTTCCTGAAGAAAAGAAAGGAAAAAGGGAAATAATGAAAAAAGGAAAAACCAGATTTATTTCTCAAACAAAACAAAAAAAAAAAAGATCAAAAATATAGAAGAGAAATTGTGTGTAGTTTGCCAGCTGCAGGGGCAGTCAGTTTGAATAAAGAGCAAAGAGAGAGAGGTCAGCTGTCCGATTACATTGACCCCAGTGCATAACTGGTACTTAATCTCATTGACCCTGGAAGGATGAAAGGCAAAGTGGACTTCAGTGGAATTTGAACTTAGATGGACGAAATGCCCCTAAGCATTTCATTCCAACATGCTAACGATTCTGTCAGCTCACTACCTTAATTAAAACTAATGAATGATAATAATATTAGCAAAAGAATACCTTATTCTTTTCAGAAAGTTCAAATTGCATAGTTCTCATATCAGAATCAATCAACGTAGCTGCTTGCTGGTTTTTCTGTTCTAATTGTTCATGTAAATCATCGATTTTGGTTCGTAACTTCTTGCTCTCTCGTTCCAGAGACAGTTTTTCCGTCTCTAAACGTTCCCGCTTGGCCCATTCAGAGGCATTCTCAGCTTGAAGAGCCTCCAGCTACAAAGAAGCAATTCTTTTGGGTTTTTTTATACTGATTAAAAGTGAATTAAAATTCATAATTCAAAACATTTTATTTTCATAACGAAGAGGTTGTTAGATCTCAGCATTGCAAAAACAAATAAAACAACAGCCACACACAAACACACCAGGTAAATTAATCAACTCAAAATCTGTCTATCATAGACACACAGACAGACACATATAACTGTGTGCAACAGGCAAGAATATATGAAAAGGCATAGAATAATTGATATAAACAGATTAGTGTTCAGAACTTTCCAGATACCTAATTATCAATGAAGAATCTCTATAGACTTTTGTTTTCTTGTTTTTCTGACTAAATTATATTTTGATGGCATGCACTGCTCTCTCACTCAGTAATAATAATAATAATAATAATAATAAGCTGGGCTGTTGGCAACTTAAACCACTGAATCCAGTACTTGACTGGTCCTTCATTTTCCTTTATATATTTATTATATTGACCTATCTGTTTTAGTGATTGCAGTCATTTGATCTACAAGAAATAGTAGCAAAAACACAGCCAACAATCTTTAAACATGAAAGACATGCTGCATAATGTAGCCATAAATACATTCTGACAAGCAAAGAAAAGTTGGAATGGTCATGGCTGGAATCTCTTTGAATATAAGTTTGTATAACAAGAAAGCAAGGTGCTGGCCTGGGTTTATATTAGAAGTGAGAACAAGAGATTCAGATGATACTGGGTGGGATTTGAACTCAAAGACCAGAGGCAAGCAAAGATAAATATTGTAAAGAATTTAGTTTATTTTGTTTTTTTTCTTTTTACTGTTTCTTACAAACCACTGCACTTAATGATTGGGACACAATTTTGAAGGAGAGTTTGGTTGATTAAACTGAGCCCAGTAGGTCACTGGTACCACTGTTTTATTGATTCCACAAGAGGAATGAAAGACAGATGAAATCAGTTGGATTAGAACTCAGAATGTTTGGGCCACAAGGCACTAGAAAATACTATCAGTCCATTATCTTATAGAAAGGCCAGCAGTTTTGGGGGAGGGGGGGGGGTTAAATCGATTCCATCAACACCAGTACTCAACTGCTCCTTATTTTATCAACCCTGAAAGAGTGAAAGGCAAAGATGATCCTGGTGGAATTTGAACTCAGAACGTCAAGATGGGACGAAATATTGCCAAGTATTGTGGCCAGCATGCTAATGGTTCTGCCAGCATATTGCCATGACGATGAGGAAATATTAATAATTGGATTGGTGTATGTATAATGTGTGTGAATAAATAAATATATAACATTTGTTAGTTTGTTTAACCTGTTTTTCCATGCTAGCATGGTTTGGGGAGGAATGGATTTTGAGGCAGGATTTTCTCACCAAATGATCTTCCTATCACCAACCCTCAGCTGTTTTACAGGTGAGAAATTTTTATGTTTTCCAAGTCTTCAAAAGTGCAAAATAACTGGTTATAATGTCAACAAGGAATTTCTGTCTCTGGCTGCATTGCTCATGCAGTGACAGGTGAAATATCAACATAGACACACACACACACACACACACACACACATGCATATATATATGATGGGCTCAATACAGTTTGCACCAACCAAATTCCCTCACAAGGGTTTCGGTCAGCTGAGGACAATAGTAGAAGACATTTTCCAAAGGTGCTGGACATTGAGACAGAGCCATATAAATATATCAATACAGGAAACATAAAATAAGCTGATCTCACCTCTTTCCTCAAATCAGCCATTCGTTTGTCAACAGCCAAATGATTTTCTTGCTCATCTTCTAGTTCTAAATATATTCTAGAAAGTTCTTCTTTGTGTTCTGCTTGCAAACGTTCCATCTAGAAAATGGGAGGGGGGGGCAAGGAGAGTAAAAAGAGGTTCTACAACAAAAAAAAAATACAACAAAAAATAAATATCTCCAGAAATAATCGTTTCTACTGAGGGACGACATGGATATTTTGTCCAGTGAATGACGAAGCTTTGACTTAGTTACTTGATCTGCTAAAAATAGCAGCCAAATCACCTATCACCCTACTGTTTAAAAATAAGAAGACACATTGGATAATGTAGTCTTAGATATATTGTGCCTGAAAGAAAAATAAACAGATGGTCAAAGCTGACCTGTGTCTAAACAATAACCTCAAACCAATGAAAGAGCCTGTGTATGGTTGCTGGCCGTGCAAGAAATAGCAACCTAAACACTCAAAAATCACACCTTCCTGCCTTAGAAAAAGGGATGTATCAGAAGAGATTGGAGCATCAAACAAAAAAATATTTTATGGCATTTTGTCCCTTTAAGGGAGATGACACAGTGCTGCTGCTGTTTAGCCCCAGGCCAATTCTAATCAAGAAAACTACCATCAACACACATTCCAGACATGGCCATCCCATCTTGTTTACTGAGAGAACAGTGGCATATCCAGAACTGCTATATTATGTCTTTTCCTTTTTGAAGACTGTAGGATGTGACGAGAGGGAGATGATTTCACTGCTATTTCTAGCAGATCGCACGACTACATAGGGACTTCATTTTAGTTCAGACTCTCTTCATTAATTACTTAATCCCAATTACTTTGTCTGACAGTTAATTTATTGGTCTACTAGAAATAGTGCCTAAATCTACCTCAGATCACACCCATCGCAGGATGAGGATTGCAACAATTATATAAAAATAGGTGCAAGTGTGGCTGTGTGGTAAGAAGTTTGCTTCCCAAGCACATGGTTCAGGGTTCAGTCTCACTGTGTGGCACCTGGAACAAGTGTCTTCTATAGCCCTGGGCCAACCAAAACCTAATGAGTGGATTTAGCAGAGAGAAACTGAAAGCCCATCATATACGTGTGTGTGTGTGTGTGTGTTTGTCCCCCTCTATTGCTTGACAACCAGTGTTTGTCTGTTTATGTCCCTACTATTTCAGCAGTGTCCACTCTGCTGTACACAAAGTGTCTGGCCCCTGATCTGAGAATAGCTTTCTCTTTTCCTTTCATGAATCTTGGGTACCCCAAAAAGGGCCCCCAGCTGTATCCTTTCTTCTGTGAGTAAACCACAAAACGAAAATATTAATCATGCACAGAATTCCTCCAAACGATTCTATTCCCATGCAAATTCATGCGCTCAGACCCAAATCATAAAACTGTTAGGCTCAAAGATTAGCAGGGGGGAGGGAGGCAGAAAAGGGGGTTTTGTTGAAGTCATGCTTTTTAGAAAAATATTATCAATGATATTAGTGGAAAAGATCTGTGCAATTTACAAGAAATCTTCATTAGACGAATTATGCCTTTAACTTGACAGCTGACTGGTCCCGTGCCGATGGGACGTAAAAAGCACCCACTACACTCTCGGAGTGGTTGGCGTTAGGAAGGGCATCCAGCTGTAGAAACTCTACCAGATCAGATTGGAGTCTGGTGTAGCCTTTTGGCTTGCCAGCCCTCAGTCAAACCATCCACCCCATGCCATCATGGAAAGCGGACGTTAAACGACAATGATGATGATGACAGCACACATACATCCAAACAAGAGGCTTTCATGTAGTTTTCATCCATCAGATTCCATGCACAAAGCTTTGGACAATCTGAGTCTATAGCAGAAGAATAAGAAGACACTGGCTGAATGTTCCACACAATGGAATTGAACCTGAAAGCATTTGGTTACACATTGAACTTCTTATACACTCAAATGAATGTCCAACATTTCAGACTATTTGTTGCAGAACAAAAATAGGAAATGTCAGCCATGCCTGTGATATTGTTTCTCAAAGACATCACCAAAGAGAACGGAACGGAATGAATGGAAGACTGGTTCACCAAGAGAAATGTTTGCCATTATTTTACAGCAGAATGTGGTGACATTCGACATTATAAATAATTACTAATTGTTGTGCATCTCAGGAATTAATATAATTAATATCTATAGGCAGTAGTTGTTAATTGATCTACGTAATTAAAAATGGTATTTTTTACCAAAAGTTCACACGTTTTCATCATTGCTTAACGTCTGCCTTCCATGCTGGCATCGGTCTCACTTTACGTCAGCATTTTGGGAATAAAAGCTGGTGTTGTTGCTGTTGTTGTTAGTTGTAGATTTATAAGGGCCAATCCCTGGTACATGACATTGATAATAGTAAGAGTGACAGGAAAGGGTCTTGTGTGACTTGGGTGGAATAAATATTGTTTTTTACTCTAGCCACAAGACCCGAAATTTTGGGGAGGGGGGTAGTCAATGAGAACGACCCCAGTATGCAACTGGTACTTAATTTATCGACCCCGAAAAGATGAAGGGCAAAGTCAACCTCAGCAGAATTTGAATTCAATCAGGGCTGGCCTGGAGACAAAACAACATCACATTCAGTCATGTAGTCTTGGATAGACTATGCCTATAAAAAATACAAAATAGTCCTGACCAGAATACCTTTGATTGTCACAGGTCTACTCAACCGGGGGTTAAAGATCAACAAAACATTCAAATCTAAATTAAAAATGCAATCCAGTGTTAATTAAACAAAACAGAACAAACCTCGTTAATCACACTTGCTTTGGACAGTTTCAGTTCATCATATTTTGCTTTTAGAGATGAGATTTCTTCTTCAAGTTTCTCAATTGTTTTTGTAAGTTTGGTATTTTCTCTGCAAGAATTAGACATGCAGCAGCAATTAGAAGGGACACAGAAAGGATTTCTTTCTTTACAAACAATTTGAAAAACAATACAAATATACACCATCACCATCATCATCAGCATCTTCTTCTTAATATCACTTTTCTTCCATGACTGCATGCATCAAACAGAATTTGTCGAGGCAGATTTCCTACAGCTGGATGCCCTTCCAGTCACCAACCTTGACTTGTTTCCAAGCAAGGCAATATTTTCTCATGGCCAGACTGGAAATATGCTGATGATGATGCTCGTTTATAACCACCATGAGACATCAAGGGACAAGCCTAACCCTAACCCACATAAACACACAATGGGCATTAGGTAACTCAAGGCTGTAAAAGAAGGTGCCATGCAATGGGACTGAACCCAAAACAACATGGTTGGGAAGCAGCCAAGTGGTTAGGGTGTTGCACTCATGGTTGCTAGGTCATAGGTTCAATTGCCAGATTGGGCAGCAGAACATTTGTGCTCTTGACCAAAACACTTCCTTGCCACAATTCACTCCACTGAAAATGGGACCAACCTGCCACAAAAAAAGTCTCTTTCCAATGACCTGCAGAGGAAGTATATATATATATATATATATATATATATATATATATATATATGTACATAGACACAAAAACACCAATTCTTATTTACAATGATACTTACTCGCATTGAAGGTGAAGAGTTTTCTGAGATTCATCCAATTTCTTGGTTACTAATGACAGCCTGTCTTCAATTCTGCTGATGTGTGATTCTGAAGCTTCTTCTTGTCGACATTTGGAAGGACTAGCTATGGAAGATTCAACATGGAGTTCATTTTTCTCAATCAGATTCTCAACAGGTGTCTCACTTACCTTACAGGTGACAGTAGCAGCTGCTAATTCTTCTCGATTCTTCACATCGTAACGTGAAGTCTCAGAATCATTGTTATTATTATTATTATTGTTATTAGTAGTGTTTGTGTTTTTTGCACCCTCTTCACACCCGCCACTCTCGACGCTGCTACTTACACCATGGATCCCAGGGTCGATGTCACTCGTCGACTCAGCTTTCGACCCGGCACCTTTGCAGTACTCAACCCGTTTCTTCAGTTCTTCAATTTCATTCAGGAGTTCTTGCTTGTCTCGTTTCAAATCTGCTGATTCTTTCACGAAACTGTCCATTTTGTTACGTAAAGTCCGATTCTCCTCCAGAGCCTTGTTACGTTCATTGCGCACTTTGCTCCACTTCTCGCGCCAGTTGGCCGTGCAGTCCGACCACCAGCGCATGGTTTTCTCCATCTGCGCCGTGCGAGAGCGAGCCTCTTCCAGCTCCCTCATGTGCAGTTCTTCTCGCTCCAGCCATTCATATTCTGCCATCTGTGTAAAAGATAAGGGTGTGCTACTAGCAGAGCTCATCCGTTCTCGGCCAGATGTAGGAGACATTGGTATGGAAGGGGTGGCCCGGATATTGGCTACATCTCCTCCGCCTGATGATGATGATGATGATATCTTATGAGCTGCACAGCTAGATGATCTTTGGCTCATTGGGAAGGTGCCAGTTCAGCGACGCCGAAATTGAACGATAAATGGCAGCGGTAATGAAAGACGTCTACATGCAATTCTGGCATTCCACAAACGTATTGAAGAAAATAGTTGTTGGTCAAGCTGCATGAAATGGCACATGGAATCTAAAAGAGATAAGAAAAAAAAAGAAAAAAAAAAGAAAAAAAAACTATAGAAATCGTTTAAACAAAAGTGTGTGTGTGTGTGTGTGGTGGGACGGGTGCCAGAAATTAGTCTGGTTTTGGTCAAAACTAAATGGCTTTCTAGGACCAATTTACCCATCATAATAAAACTAGCAGACAACAACAATAGCAACAGGAGAATCCAAACGAAAGAAGAAATAGACAATTCTACAAAGGAATGTCAATTTATATACATACTTACACACACACACATATATATACACACATATATACACACACATATGTATAGACATATACATACACATATATATACACACAAACATATATAAATATATATGCACACATAT